>JARQOD010013762.1:0-13903 GCA_033576555.1 Oophaga sylvatica
CCCTGCCAGAGACCTCTGGCCCTCTGCTCTGCTCCTGACCTCATCTCAGAAGCTCTTCTCAGCCCGGCCAGCTCGCAGGTGACGTCCTCTTTCACATCATGCAGTCTGTGTCTGCAATGCTGCGATGGCCTGGCCGCACTTGTACAACTATGGTACAGTACAGTGCCGGAGGCCTAAAACTTCTGCACGGGGAACTGCCCCAGCCCACCCTGGCTTGTGTACACCATCGCACTGCAGAATCAGCAGGACCAAGTGTCGGCATAGAACAGCACAGCGCCGTCCCCTGGTCCTGCTGGTTTAATCAGTGCAGCATGATTGTGTGTACACAGCAAGCTAATGCTGCCTGACGTGCACGCTGAAGAGGGAGGGGAGGTGATCGAGCGGCCCATTAGAGGCACCGGCTGTTCTGGCATTTGCCAAAATGCCCGATGGCCAGTCCGCCCTGGTGCGGTACATTATTAGTCAGCATCATAAGGTGGAAAAAAGTACACCTCCCAGTGAAAACTGATAAGATCCATTTAAATTGGCAAAAGTTAGTTCATTAGGTGCAAAGTACTTTGATTGTTAATAAAAAAAGAACTTCTATTCCATTAACATCCTCCATCTAGTTCAACTTGAAAACTTGGTGAAAGGTCCTTTCTGTGAGCTACAGTTTCAATATTATGCAAAAGAGAAATGTCTTACCTTAAAAAACTAGTATTCTTATTTACAGGCTGAATGTATCATTATATGCAAGTATTTTTAGATTATATTTTGTTCCATTTTTGTTGCTGTTGGTATCTGTGGTTCAACCAAACCATACATATTGAAAACCTGGTAAATTTTTTATTAGTTTTTACACATCTGTTAAAACTATGGTTTAAACTACTATCTATTATTAGGATGAACAAATATTATTAGGTTGTAGCATATTTTTATTTATTATGTATTTCATTTTCTCATGTATTCATTCCTCCCCCAAAAAAAATTAAAATAGTCAATTAAACTTTACCCACATTCATCTCTACATTTTAGCAATGTCTTCTTCCCACACTGATGAATGAGGTCTAAATAAGACAGCCGCCTATAAATGGCAAATCATTGATATAAACCATAGAATTAAAAATTAATGGTTTTTTTTCTATAAGAAGTCAAGTGTGTGACAGCTGCATGAAGACATAAAAATCGCATTTACTGAAAATAAGTTATTTTCCTCAGTGGACATTAAATCAATACCTTGCCTTTCACTTCTGTCAGTCTTTCTGAAGCATGACTCTGACCTCTGAATATATACTTTGACTTATCTGGGAAGAATACATATTATCTATATACATAATATGTCATGTTGACAGTTTATTTTGTATTGATTTTATGTAATTTCTAACTAATTTATTCATATTTTCATCAAGAAATGTGTCATTTGAAAATAACGTATTGATTTGATCAGCTTCTTGTATTACAAGGAAGAGGATTAGAACTCTAGTGCCACCTATAGAAAGTAACAATCCTAACACTCAATATCGACCCTCTAATGAGCCTTGTCCAATAACTGAGAATAAAAGTCATAAACAAAGTCTCAATTTGCAGACACTGTATTTCAGGGTACTTGAAGAGAAGAAAATCCAGCTCCGGAAATAATGTAAAAATCATCCTTTATTTAGGCAAATATTAAAAGACAAAAATCCAGCATGGCTGCTGTACTAGTCTCAGCGGTAAATAGATGAAAAAATATCGCAACATACAGTGACTGCCCACTGAAGTTGGACGCACTTCGAGCACCACAGAGCTCTTAGAATCAAAGAGCACTCGGTGCTCGAAGCGCGTCCAGTCTTCAGTGGGCAGTCACTGTATGTTGCGATATTTCATCTATTTACTGCTGAGACTAGTACAGCAGCATGCTGGATTTTGTATTTTAATATTTGCCTAAATAAAGGATGATTTTTACATTATTTCAGGAGCTGGATTTTCTTCTCTTCATGTATTGCAACGTCTGGCAGTGACGTATCCTTGCTCGATGGACTTTGGATCCATGGAGGTGAGCTGAACTATTTCCTTACTATGTATTTCAGGGTACTGCCCCTGTCAGTAAAAGTGTGAGATCTGATTTGGCTGGTGTAGAGGCGTCTGACCAGGATCCAAGGAGATCCCTTGTGGAGAGTGACATGTTAAGAGTGATAGCCCAAGGGAGGAGACTTTTAATCCACAATGCTCCCTGGGAAATATGCAAATTGTCTCTTCAGAGAGGAATAGGACTAGAACTCTAGTGTCACCTATAGGAAGTAGCAATCCTAAAGTCAATATAGACTTCCTATAGTGGCTCTAGAGTTCTAGTCCTCTTCCTCTCTGAAGAGACAATTTGCATATTTCCCAGAGGAGCACTGCGGCTTAAAAAGTCTCCTCACTAGTGTTGAGCGATACTTTCCGATATTGGGAAATATCGGATCGGATTGGATCGGACCGATACTCAAAAAATATTGGATATCGCCGATTCCGATACCAAAACCAATGCAAGTCAATGGGACCAAAATATCGGAATTAAAATAACCCCTTTCTTTCTTGTAGGTTAATTGTACATGAAGGAAAACAACTAAGAATAAATGTAGAATGTATTGGGGGAGGTGGTGGAGACATTAAAGGCATAGAGGTTTAGCCCAATCAAATGGAATAGCAGAATAATTTTTTTTTAGGACGTTCGGAGTTACAAAGAAATTGACTATGTTGTTAACCTTTTTTTCTATTTTGGCACATATGTATTGTTTCACTACTTCCATGCTCTTCACCTTCTTTTTACTTCTCCACACTTTCTCCTTCATGCCTCAGCAGCAGCATCTTTTCATCAACTTCTTCACCTCATTTATCTTCTTCTTCAACTTCTTCCTATTATTCTTTTTTTTACAGTCTTCATATTCTTCTTATTAAACTATTATTCTTCTTCATATTCTACTTCTCACTTCTTCCTATTCATCTTCTTCATCATATTTATTTGTGACAGGCATTCCTGTAGTTGTAATCTCTAAAACTTTGAATATTACACCTTCCGTTCTTGCTGTCACAAAAGATTTACAACAGTATTTGTCCGCTTTCAGTTTGGCCTGCAGCAGCAGGCATTTTCCAGGGTCACCATGAGGAGAGAACGGACTCACCCCCATACACTGCTTAGTCTTCTTCTGCTTATAATTTAGAGCATATATTTTGCTCTGATTTTTTTTCTCAGCTTAATGTTCTTCTGCTTTTTGTTCTCTTTTTGTTCTTCTGCTTCTTGGTCTTCTGGTCTCTTGTTCTGTATCTTGTGGTTGTCTTCATGTTCTTTGTCCTGTTGGTCATCTTCTTCTGGGTAATCTTTTTGGTCTTCTTTGGTGTTTTGTTCAGGCTCATCGCTTCATGGTCGTCGTCCTTGGGGTCGTCGTCTTCGGGGTGGTCTTCAGGTTCGTCGTCTTCAGGGTCATCGTGTTGTGAATGTTTTAGAAATGAATTCTGAGCAGAAGCTCCCTCTGGTGGTTAAACAGTACTGAACCATTCAATGAGGATTGGCAATCAGGAATCACAGACTGGCTGGATATAAGGGAGGGTCCCTCCCATCATGCTTGCCAGTGATCAATTGTTCTTGTCTCAACTTGGTTCCTGGTTCACTTGGAAGCTTGCAGAGTCTTGCCTTTCTCCTGCCCTCAGATAAGATATTTCTGTTTTTTGTTTTTGTGCTTACCATTTTCATATCAAAGAAAAAGTTGTCAGAGATTTTTTTTTTCTGTTTGTTGCATTTTTTCCCCTTTATCACTGGGTGCTGAGGAGGATTTTTTTTTCTCTCTCAATGGAGTTTGCACAGTTGTCTGGCCATGTGGACAGCTTGCCACTGAGTTTTGGAGAATTGCTAACTATCTTGCTGGTTTTGCCGGTTGTGGAACCAAGGATTCCCATCCCAATTTTTGTTTGGGGGGATTGGCTAAATTTCTGAATTTCAAAAATAAATAAGTTGTTTTTTCCTTAAAACCTAACCCTCTGGGAACGCAGCACAGCAGGTTAAATTGTCATCTCTTACTGGGCGGCGATCCTCAGGATTGGGCTTTTCCCCTGACACCTGGTGACCCTGTTTTGAGTGATGTTAAAGCATTTTTTTCTGGCTCGGGGTTTTGTACATGACCTATGTCACGATCAAGCTAAAAAAAACCTTGTTGGCATTAAATCAGGGGTTGAGGATGCTGATTTGTACGTCAAAAATTTCCCAAAAGGGTGGGCAGTCCTGACCAAATGGAATGAGAGCTTTGGGGGGCCCTTTTTCGGGAAGGGTCGTCACAGAATGTAAAAGATGTTATGGGGGTTTTCCCTGCTCCTCTGGTCTCAAGATTCTTTTTTTAGCGATTCAAATTGAAGACGTTTGTGTGAGCGAGAGGATGCGTGGAATAGGTTCCCTTGTGAGCCAGTTTTTAAAACCCATGCAGTGTGATAGAGTGGCTTCTGGGGCCAGCGTCATGATTTCAAAAACGCAATGGGTTATGTTTCTACTGTGGTGATGCCTCTCATGCAATTTCATCTGCCCTAAGCGGGGAAGACGTTTTGCACGCTCAGTGTCTTGGTAGTGTTCGGGGACAAAAATTTCTGTTGACTGTTACCCTGATTTGCTCCCTGTCCACATTTTCTTCTCAGGCTTTTGTTGATTCGGGGCAGCTTTTAAACCTAAAGGTTTTTGATTTTGCTAAACGTTTGGGTTTCCCTTGATACCCCTACAGAAGTCTATTCCCCTACTGGGGATTGATTCTACCCATTTGGCTGAGAATAAGCCCAGATCTTACTCGGGTGATAATGAGGGTTGAACTGATCTCAGGAGAGTTGCAAATTTTTGGTGCTGTATAATCGCATGACATTTTGTACTGGTTTCCCTTGGTTACAGTCTCAAATCCTGTTTTTGGTTGGAAATCTGTGTCTGTGGCCATTGGGGCTGCCAATGTGTTAATGCCAACACCCTGTTTTTCTGCCTCTCCCCAGGCCGGATTTCCTGACTTTTTGCTGATTTTTCTGATGTGTTTAGCGAAAGTAAATCTGCACCTTGCCCCCCCTAGGAGCTATGACTGCGCTATTGAATTGTGCCTGGAGTAAATTCCCTAAAGGCCCCCCTTTTT
Organism: Oophaga sylvatica; assembly: GCA_033576555.1. Lineage (NCBI taxonomy): Eukaryota > Metazoa > Chordata > Amphibia > Anura > Dendrobatidae > Oophaga > Oophaga sylvatica. The sequence continues at coordinate 5,094 of JARQOD010013762.1, forward strand.
TAAATTGTCTGTACCTGAACCTAACGTATGCGGTCTTATATCAAGGAGTCATTAGAGAAGGGTCATATCAGACCTCCTCTTCACCCTTGGGTGCCGTTTTTCTTTGTGGCCAAAAAATGGGTTATTAAGGGCCAAAAAATTATCGTCTTGAACATTCATGTGAAAAATCAAACCGTTCCCTTGATTTCTGACCTTTTTTCCGGTGAAAATGCTACTTTTTTTCCAACTGACCCCAGGGGGGGGTAAACCTTATTCGCATAAGCAGGGGATGAATGGGAAAACGGCGTTAATACCCCAGGGGGGCTTTTTACCTAGTGACGCCCTTGGGGTCACTAACTCCTTCCGTCTTCCAGTCCTTCATGAATGACTTTTTTTGGGGTTTTTTGGATAAATTTGGGGTTTATTTGAATAATTTTGATTTTTTCCCAAAAACGGGCCTCATGTGAAACATTTTGGGGCTGTTTCCCCGATTTTGGGGAGAATTCTCGTATTGAAGGATCAAAGTGTTTTTTTGGCATACGAGGGTTCTTTTGGGGGTTCTTTTGTCCTACTGTTTTTTAAAATGGGCCCGGGCAAGGGTTCAGCCATCTGATTGGCCAACCATTTTTTTTTATTAAAGGCTTTTCGGATTCTTGGGTTTTTCCAAATTTTTTTTTGTAAATTTTTGGGAATTTCTCTATTTTTTAAAAACCTTGCTGAATTTTCCAAAAGGGTTTCTGATGTGGGAAAAGGCCCCTGAGGCATCTCTGCTTTGGGGAAATTTAAGCAGGTTCATTTTGTCCTTTTCTACGGCAGCCGATGTTTCTCGCCTTTCAGGGGAGTTTGATGCCCTTTAAATTGGGGCAGGTGCGTTTTTTCCAAAGAATCCCGGACATATAAAAAATAACCCTTTTTCCTTTTTCCAAAAATTTTTTTCCCAATGAACGTAATTATACGGGGTAACGGGGGTTTTGGCCATGAAAATGGGCTTTTGAAAGGGGCATTGGTGGGGGAGCCCCAAACGGGGGTGCCTAACGGCCATAAAATCTGGTTTATCTGGGGAACACCCCAAAACCTTTAAACCTAACGGCGATGGGGGCCCTTTTTTTCCACGTTTTAATTTTTTTTCCCTTTTTCCCCCCACTAAGAAGTTAAGGCGGTCCCTCTCGGGAGTTTTCCCCTTTCGGATCTCCTGAGTTATTGATCCCGCTGTTATTTTGAAAGAGGGTGTAGTTTTTTCCCCGCCCCTCCCCCAAATTTTTAACTGGCTCGGAAAGGGTGTCAAGGTAAACCCAGGGGCCCCTTTTTTGGGGAAAATTTTTGCCCCCGACCGGGGGGAAAAAAGGGGGTGGGGTTGGTTTTATTTTTCCCGGGGTTTTGGGCCGTATCCCGGTTTTTTTGGGACCAGAGACTTGGGTGACCCCGGCCCCTTTGGGGGCCACTTTGTCTCGGACGTCAGGAATTTGTGCAGTCCTGGGCCCTTTCTCCGCTCCAAGCCTTGCTCTGGGGTTTAAGGGGTTTTTTATGCCAGCCTGGGGCCCAAGAGACCATGGCCCCATATCCCCCTATGGTTTTTTTTTCCGACCCCCTGTTTCTCAAAAAAATGAGTTAGGGGGGTTTTTTGTGGGGGGTTTTTTCCAAAAATAAACATCTTTCCCAAATTACCTAATTTTGCCTTCCCCCTCTTTTTGGTCCTTTTTTTCCCCTTTCAGTTTTTGGGGTTTTGGGTTACAGGGTTTTTCCCCTGAGAACATTGTGTCTGACAGGGGAGTCCAGTTTTTTTCCCAAAGATTTTGGAAAACTTTTTGTTCAAATTTGGGTTCAATTGTCTTTCCCGGCTTTTCATCCTCAACCAAGGCCCAAACTGAGAGAACAAACCAACATTGAGATTATCTAGATCCCTTTGTGTCTGCTGATAAAGATGACTGGGGCTCTTTTTTGTTTTTTGGTGATTTTGGGCCTCTTAAAAATAGACTAGCTCTCCCCCTTTTGGATGCTCCATTTTTCTGAATTTTTGGGGGTTTTCCCCCTCGATTTTCTTCAGGAAAAGACGGAGGCTCGTCTGTCCGGGTTTGACTCTGTTGGGAGCGTATGCAAAAATTTTGGGGGCCCGGTAGTGGAGGGGTTTGTCCCCCCTTTGGGGAAAAGGGCCCCCGCGGGTTTGCCAACCGGCATAGGACTGATGGTCCCCTTTTTTAAGGGGGGACGGGCGGGGTTTTCCCCCAAAAAAAATACCCGCTATGAGATTGAAATCTCCTAATTTTTAAACCCCGGTTTAAATTGGGCCTTTAAGATCAAGGGTTTTTTAAAACTTTCCTTTCGTTTATTTCTTCCGGGGCATTTAAAAACCCAAAAGGGTTTTTTCCCCAAAAAGTCCTTATTGAAGGGGTTTTTCCCGAGCCAGTGGTTCCTATGGGCGCCCCTGACCCTGTTTTTTTGGGGGGAAACGAACCCTCATTTGAGAAAACCCGCGGTCAGGAGAGCTCTGTGAAAATTGCAAGGTGAGTCCCTACAGGATGCCGAAGCAAACCCCCAAAGAATTGTCCCCCCTGACCAAAACCCTTTCCCCCCTTTAAAACCAAATACGGGGGTTCCCCTCTAAAAAAGGGAAAATTTTCAATATTTTTAAACCCATACTCCAATTGCCCTCAACCAAAACAAGGTCAGGAGGCACAGCCAAGGAACCACGGGCTCGACAAACCTCTTAAATTTGGGATTTGGGGAACCGTTATGGATTTTAAAATTTCCCCGGAAAAAGAAAAAAAAAAGGGGAAAAGGATTAAGAACTCCATGATCCCTTAAAAAGGGCCAAAAGACCAGGCTAAACTTAGGGATGCAACTCTCATAGGGATATTTCTTGAGGACAACCAGACCCCAATCCCCACTTCAAAAAACCCCCGGGGGATCGTCCTAGCCGGTTTTGGGCCCAAACCCGGGCCTCTACGAGAAGAGGTCCCCCAAAAAGCTGCATACGCTCCACACAAGGGGGAAAAACCCGGGCAAAAAAAAACCCCGTCTTCCGAAGAAAAACGAGGGTGAAAAACCCCCAAAATTTAAAAAAAATGGAGACATCAAAGTGGGGGGCTAGCCCTATTTTTTAAAAGCAAAACCCCCCCAAAAGGGAAAAAAGAGACCCCCATCCTTGCCAAAAAAAAAAAAACCAAAAAAGGGCCCCCCTTCCCCGTAAGTCCCAATGTCCCGGGGTTTTTTTTCCCATTTGTCCCTTGGTCGAGGATGAAAAGCCGAGAGAAAGAAAAATTGAACACCAAGTTTTTGAACAAAAAAACCCCCCAAAATCTGGAAACAAACTGGACCCCTGTCGCAAATGGTTTTTGGGAAAGCCGGAACCGAAAACCCGTGCTGAAGGGGAAAAAAAGGGACCAATTTAGAGGGGAAGGCAACTTAGGTAATGGCACAAGAGGTTTTTTTGGAAAACCCAAACACAAAACACCCCCAAAAAAGGTCATTCCCCTTTGAAACAGGAGGTCGGAATGAAATCCATAGGATATGGGCCAAAGGTCTCTTGGGCCGGCAAGGCAAAAAAAAACCACTAGAAACGGAGCAAGTTTTGGGGCGAGAGAAGCCCCCGGGGGGGGACTGCACAAATTCCCCTGACGCCCCGAGACAAAGTAGGCCCCCCAAAAAAGGGCCCCTAACCCAAAAACTCGGGGACCAAAAATTTCCCCGGGGTGACCGCCAACCCGGGAAAAATGAATCTCAACTCACACTTTTTTTCCCCCGGGGCCCGGGCAAAACCCAAATTTCCCCCAAAAGGGGGAGCGCTGGGTTTTTTTCCTCCTGACCCCCTTTCCCCGAGCCGTCTAAAAATTTGGGGGAGTGGGGGGAAAAAATCCCCCCTTTCAAAAAACAGCAGGATCAATAAAAAAGGAGAGTCCGCAAAAAACTCCCCAAGGGGGGCCGCCTTAACATTCTTAGTGCCAGGGGAAAAAAAAAAACCCAAAATTTTAAAAAAAGTGAAAAAAAAAGTCCCCCCCGGGGCTAGGATTAAGCGTTGGCTGATTCCCGATAAACCAGATTTTATGGTCCGTGAGGACCACCACCTGTTTTTGGCTTTCCCCCCCGCCAAAAACTCCACCCTTCAAAAGCCCACTTCATGGCCAATAAATTTCCCCATTACCCCCGTCATAATTAAATTAGTTGGGGAAAATTTTCGAGAAAAAAGGCCAAGGGTTACTTTTTATATGCTCCCGGATCTTTTGGGGCAAAAAAGCACCTGCCCCAATTTTAGAGGCACAACCCCAAGAAATGGCAGAGAAAAATCAGGTGCCATAGAACGGCAGAAGTGAATCCTGCTTAATTTTCCTGAAACGCAGGGGGCTGCCCAGGGGGCCCAAATTTTACCACATCAAAACCCCTTTTTTGGGTCAAATCGCCCAAAAGGGTTTTAAAAAAACAGAAAAAATTTCCCAAAAAATTTACGAAAAAATTGGAAAAACCCCCAAGAATTTTTAGGGACCTTTTTAAAATAGGTTTTGGGGCCCAATCCAGATGGCCTAAAACCTTTTCCCGGGGCCATTTCAAAAAAAAGGGGAAAAAATTGAACCCCCAAAAAGAGACCCCTTTTTAACGCCAAAAAACTTTTTTAACCCTTCACATAAAAGGGGAATTCTCTCTAAAAAAACGGAACACAGCCAAACCATTTTTCCAGAGGCCCCAGTCTTTGGGGAAAAAACAAGATTAAAAAAAAAAAAAAACAATCAGAAAATTTATCCAAAAAACCCGAAAAAGAAATTTCCCAGAGGGGGGGAAAAGCAAAGGGTTTTTAGTGAGCCCAAAAGGGGGCATCACTAGGAAACTCAAAATGCCCTCTGGGGTTTTAAAACCCCCTTTTCTTCCCTTTCACCCCCGTGCTTAAGGGCGAATAAGGTTATACCCCCCCGGGGGGAAAGCTTGGAAAACCCCGGGAGACTTTTCACCCGGAAAAACCCGGGGAGAAAAAAAGGGGGAAGGTATTGATTTTCACTTTGATAATGTTCAAAAACGAAATCATACAGGGCCCCTTAATGAAAAAACCTTTTTGGCCACAAAAAAAAAAAACCCCACCCAAGGGTGAAGAGGAGGGGTTAAAATGCCCCTTTTTCCCCAAAAGACCCTTTTAATATAAACCGCATGCCATGTTCAGGTCCCGACAAGTTTAAAAATGCAAATTTTTTGGGGAAAATTCTACCAGGCAAAATTTTAATAGCCGTCATAGCTCCTAGGGGGGGGGGAAGGATCTTTTTTACTTTCGCTAAACACATCAAAAAAATCAAAAAAAAAGGGGGGAACCCCCCCGACCGGGGGGGGGGAGGCAAAAAAAAGCAGGATTTTGGGTTTTTTAACTTTTTGGCACCCCAACGGGTTACAAACACAGTTTTTCCAACCCCAAAACGGGATTAGAGACTAAACCAAGGAAAAACCCAGTCTAATGTCATGCAAATTATAAGCCCCAAAAAAAATGCAATTTCCCCTGATATGGGTTTTAAACCCCCTCATTATCACCTGGGGAAGAACTGAGGTTTATTCTCGGGCCAAAAAGGGGGTAGAATCGACCCCAAAGGGAAAATAGACTTCCGTAGGGTTAAGGGGAAAACCCCAAAATTTTTTTGCAAAATAAAAACCCTTTTAAAAGTGCTCCCGAATCAACAAAAGCCGACAAAAATGTGGAAGGGGGAAAATCAGGGGTAACAAAAAACAAAAATTTGTGGGAACACTCCCCAAGAAACTGAACGTGCAAAACCTTCCCCGCGGGGGGCAGACTGAAAAAAGCATAGAGGAAATCCCCGGGCCGAAAAAAACATAACCCATTGCGTTTTTCGAAACTCGACGCGGCCCCAAAAGCCACTTATCACACGAAAGGGGGTTTTCAGAACCCGGGTTCAAAAGGAAACCCCCTTTTTCCACGCAAAACCCTCCCTCACCAAACTCTGTCAATTTGAATCGAAAAAGACGTAGATCATTGAGACCAGGGGGAAAGGGGAAAACCCACCAAAATCCTTTTTTTTTTCTGACAGCCCCTTTTCAAAAAAAAGGGGGCCCCAAAAAAGCCCTTTCCTTTTGGGGAAGGCCCTGCCCCCCTTGGGAAAACTCTGACGTAAACTAGCGTCCTAAAACCCCTGTTTTAAAAACCCAAAAAAGGGGTTTTTTTAGCTTGACCCGGGAATTAGGTCATCGTACAATAACCCCAGACCCCGAAAAAATCATCAACTTTACTAAAAGGGGGTCCCCAGGGTCGGGGGAAAAAACCCAAAACCTGAGGATTTTCCCCAAGGAGAAGATGAAAATTTTTTAAACCCGGTGCGCTTTCCCCCGGGACTTAGATTTAAAGGGGCAAAAAAACAACTTACAGTTTTTTTTAAATTTTCCAAAAATTTAGTTTCGACCCCTAAAAAAAAAATTTCTGGCATGGAACCCAAAATTTTTAAAAAAGGGCAACCCGGGCAAGATGGGTTTTCCCCCTACCCGAACTTCTGGAAGCTATCCACGGGGGCCCAAAAATGTCAAACCCTTTTTAAGGGGAAAAAAAAAATCCTCCTCAGACCCAGAGAAACAGGGGGAAAAAAAAAAAAAAAAAATCTCGACAACTCTGAAAAATCTTCTTTTACGTTGTGAATGTCTAGAAATAAATTTTTTGAAAAAAAGCCCCCTTGGTTAAAAAAACAGGTTTCCAATAAATTTTTGTGAAAAAAGGCGAAGGTGTTAGGGACGGTTTTAATATAAGGGGGGTTCCCTCCCATCAGGGGGGGGGTGATACTTTTTAAAATTTTGGTAGCTGAGGAGAGAGGCAAAAAGGAAATCACCAAGAGGTTGGAATCTTTTGGGATTGCAGTACCTAACAACCACCAAAAAAAAAAGGGCATCGTAAAAGCGTAAAAATTTTTTTTGGTCCAAAACCCTCGTCACAGCCTGAAAAAATAACCCCCCAAAAAAGAAAAAAAAAGGGGAAAAAATTTTCCCCGGGACAGACCCCCCAAAAAACCCATAAAGCCCCCAAAAATGTAATGGCGGTTGGGAAAGGGGGAAAAAACAGACACAGAAAAAAATAATGACAAACGTTGGGGCCCAAACTTTTAAATAAAAAGGATGGGAAGGACACTTACTGCAACCCCAAAAAAACCCCGAAAAGTACCAACCTATAAAACAAAAAACACCGGGAATTTCACACGACCTCTACCACCAAAATTATTTTTTTGGTGAAAAAAACTAAACAGCATCCACTAAAAAAAGGAAAAGGGGAAAAGAACAAAAAACAGTGGCGGAACAAAAATGAGGGAGCAAAAACCCCCCGGGGGCCCCCCCGGGGAGCCCCCCCCAAAAAATTTGCAGGACAAAATGCAAAAAGCAAGCAAAAAAAACAAAAGAAAAAAAGGGTTTTCTGTTACGAAAAATGCAGGCACGAAACGCAAGCACAAAATGAACAGGAATCAAAGAAAGAGACCAAACCTTGATCACCGGCAACCCTGATGGAGGGAACCTCCCTTTTTTAAGCCCGTCAGTAACATGATTTTTATTTTTTCACAATCTTCCTTGGGTAGTTCATTTCCGTTTGTAACCACCCGGGGGCTTTTCTCAGAATTCATTTTTGGGCATTCACAACAGGAACGCCCACGGCTGCCTTTAGTTGTTTTGGGGGGTTAGTCAGGGGACTGCCCCAAAAAGTTTCCCCCAAACCCCTCTGGGGGTTTTTCCCTTTTTTGCGTTTCCTAAAAACCCCCAAAACATCCCCAAATTTGTTTTTCGGGGGGCATCTTCTTCGGGGGGGGTTTTCCCGGGGCCTCGTCTTCGGGGGGAAAAGTCAGGGGGACCCGAGTGTTCCCCAAAAACCTTTCCAAAAAAACTTCAATTTGGGAAAAAGTAGAGAAGGAAAAAGGGCTTTAGTAACTCCGAGAAACAGCTGACTACCTGGGGAAACCCATGGGTAAAAAAAGGAAAAAAGGCCAATGGAAAAACCCCCCAGGGCCAGCTGAGGGGACTGGTACATTTTAAATAACGGAGGTCCCTTTTGGGTAAAAGCACTACCAAGGAAACCCGCAAAAATTTTCTGGAGCTGGGTACCGAATGGAGGGCCTGGGCCCAAAAGGGGACTGCCGAAAACCCCGCGACGGTACGGGGAAACCCGGATGGGTAGCAGAAGGGTACAAAGGGGCCCAAAGGGGAAAAAAAAGAGGCCCCCCTGATATGGGGGAACCCCCCGGGGGGGCCCCAGAAGGAAAAGAGCCAAAAACACAACCGAGGACCAGCTACGGGGACTGGGGGGAAAAGGTTACTAAGCAGGGGGTAAACCGTGCTAGAAAGCACTCCCCAAAGGGCCAGCAACTTTTGGAAATTGATACCCAGATGGAGGCCCTATTCCAAGGAATGCCGAAAAACCAGCTGTCGGGGGTGGAACAAATGGGTGCAGAAGGTACAAAAGGGCCCAATTTGGGAAATAACGAGGACCACTGACTGTGCGGAACCCGAAGGGGCAGCAGAAGGGGAAAAAAGCCAATGGCAAAACCGGGGGCCAGGGGACGGGGCTGGGACATGGTTACTAAGCAGGAGGTACCCGTGCTAGAAAACACTACCAAAAGGCCAGCAGACGGCTGGAACCGGGGACCCCAGAAAGGGGGCACCTAGGCAAAGGCACTGCCCCGGGCCAGGGGACAAGTGAACCAGATGGGTAGCAAAGTTTCCCTTGAAAAACAAAGTTTTCAAAAAGGGCCCCGAGCCCGGGGCCCCCGTTACCGAAAACCCAAGGGCCTCAGGGGGTGGGTTGTCCTATTGGGACACGGAAAAAGCCTTTATTTCCGATCCCGCAGCCCCCCTGGAAGCCCCCTAAAAGCAGGCACCAT
>JARQOD010013763.1:0-13901 GCA_033576555.1 Oophaga sylvatica
CCCCATTACTGCCATCATTGCTTTTCCCCATTTCTGCCATCATTGCTTTTCCCCATTACTCCCATCATTGCTTTTCCTATCACTGTTTTCCCCATTGCTTTTCCCATTACTGCCATCATTGCTTTTCCCCATTACTCCCATCATTGCTTTTCCCCATTACTCCCATCATTGCTTTTCCCATCACTGTCTTCCCCATTGCTTTTCCCCATTACTCCCATCATTGCTTTTCCCCATTACTCCCATCATTGCTTTTCCCCATTACTGCCATCATTGCTTTTCCCCATTACTGCCATCATTGCTTTTCCCCATTACTGCCATCATTGCTTTTCCCATCACTGTTTTCCCCATTGCTTTTCCCCATTACTCCCATCATTGCTTTTCCCCATTACTCCCATAATTGCTTTTCCCCATTTTTCGCCATCATTGCTTTTCCCCATTACTCCCATCATTGCTTTTCCCCATTGCTTTTCCCCATTACTGCCATCATTGCTTTTCCCCATTACTCCCATCATTGCTTTTCCCCATTACTCCATCATGCTTTCCCCATTACTCCATCATTGCTTTTCCCCATTACTGCCCATCATTGCTTTTCCCATCACTGTTTTCCCCATTGCTTTTCCCCATTACTCCCATCATTGCTTTTCCCATCACTGTTTTCCCCATTGCTTTTCCCCATTACTGCCATCATTGCTTTTCCCCATTACTGCCATCATTGCTTTTCCCCATTACTGTCATCATTGCTTTTCCCCATCGCTCTCCTAGACACACACACACACACACATACACCACCTCTCACCTGTCCACACACACACACACACACACATACACCACCTCTCACCTGTACATACATACAACACACACACACACACACCACCTCTCACCTGTCCGCAGCATTACCGGTGCCCGCGCTTCCTCGCTTTGACAGAGCAGGCTGCTGAATGATGACGTCATTCAGCGGCGCTGCTCTCTGTGTCAGAGACAGGAAGCGCGGGCAGCAGCAGGAGATGAGGTGAGTATGCCCGGTGCCGCCCATCTTTCTGTAGTACCGCTCATTAAGCTTATGAATATGGGCGGCACGCCTATGAGAGGAGTGGCGTCCATATTCATGACCTTAATGACCGGTACTACGAGTGACTGGGATTTCACATGCGGTGTTTCTCGCATGTGAGATCCCAGCCGAGGGCCGCAAAGTATATACTGAGGGCCCATGAGGTGGGGGCCGCAAACTCGTGTCCCGAGGGCCGCAGTTGGCCCGCGGGCCGCGAGTTTGAGACCCCTGATCTATAGTTTTGGGCCGGTGAAAATGTCACGCTGTCTAGCAGATGTATAAATATATAATGTCAGTAATCTATCAAGTGGGACAACATTCTATATAACATATAAATAGGTAACATTAACATGTATATATAGCATAGTATTACCTGACATAATATCCTGTGGGTCAATACTGAATCCTTTTCACGCTGTCTCTGGCTAGAGGTGGACCGGGTCTATGCTGACCCTAAACTGGGGTCCTGACTAGTCCCTCTACCTGGAGGTACTGTTAATGGTACAGAGGTCCAGGCCACCAGCGTAAACCCTGTCTCCTATAAATCCCTGACCACTGTAATCTAGTCCTTAGAAGGACCCTGATTACCACCATAGGGAATGGACAGGTAAAGGTTAACAAACAGTATAGACAAACGAGACAGACAGGGGATAAAGTAAATACTGTCTTGCATACAACATTAAAACACAGAGGGAACACCAAAGGTCTAGGAGATAAACTATAAGCAAGGTGAGGAGAAACAACAAAAGAGCTCTTAGCTTAAGTCTTCTCAGAACCGATCCTATCTGCAGTCTGTATGAATGCTTTCACCGGCATCTAACCAGCAGACTGGCAGGTATATAAAGGAAGCTAATTAGAACATAATCAAAAGCAGCCGGGCGAGGCTGGACCTAGTCTTAGCAAAGAGCTAGGTAAAATTAACTCCCTCATTACCAAACACAAAGAAACAGCAACTCAGCTGCGAGAAGTCAGAATGTGCAATCGCGACGATCTTCGTGGCGATGCACCCATGACACCAGGATGGGGGATATTATTACCATAGGGGCTAATTAAGGGATATTATTAATGCAGTGATGTATTATTTTATTTTTTGAGGATACTGTTATAAATGGGGGGTGGTCCTGTTACTGGGCAGAGCAACATTATGTCGCCTTTTTTTCTTCATCTGGTGTAGTTTAGAATTTGGGGAAAAAAATAAGTAATGTGTTCTGCAAGCCGTGCTCTAGATAACTGTGTTATTTCCTGCAGAGACAAGCCCTGACTGGAAGAAGTGATGGCGGTCTGTGCTGGATGAAAGATGAAAAGCGAAGATGAAGGACTTCACCTAGAGACGTCACTGGTGAGTCAGTGTGTTACCTATACACTGACACTATACACTGTATACTATATACAGCGGTCCTGTGTACAATGTCACCAGTGATCACTGTATTACCTGTACACTGACACTATATACAGAACTCCTGTGTACAATGTCACCAGTGATCACTGTATTACCTATACTCAATGTAATGCAGCTGAAATGCAGGCCAGTGTGCTCAGGACAAGCCTGCACTGCAGTAGCCAAAACCACCACCAGGTGGCAGCAAAAACATCCAAAGCTGTGTTAAGAGTAAGCAGTCATATAAGTACTACAGGTCACAGCAAGCCCGTGGTCAGAAAACAAGCCAATAGGTCAAAACCAGATGGGAGCTGTAAGACTACTGCAGCGTAATGCAATATTCCCCAGAGGGAGCTAGGGAGGGACGTGAGACTGAGTACACAGAGGAGCTATACTAATCAGAAGCACAGACACCAACAAGTGATGTGAGCGTGGTCAGGCAAGCGAGTCAAAACCGTACGGAGGCAGAAGTACCAGAAGGAGCAGCAATACACGTAGTCAATATACCAAGCCGAGGGTCAAATAGCCAGACAGGGAACGTAGCAGCAGAAACGGATACCAAGAGACGGGGTCAGAGTCAGTCCGGGTCATACACGAGTAATCAAGTCAAAGGCAGGAGGATCACCAGGTAACAGGGGTCAAAGGCTCTAGACTGGAAGCTTGAACTAACACTGGTAAGCCGGCTGTGACGGACTGAAATAGCCCAGCCCGCTCCAGAACGAGGTCGAGGAAATTAACCCCCGCATGACCAGTCCTGAGAGATGACAGCAGCGCACAAACTCCGGACGACCATGACAGTACCCCCCTCTCAATGGGGGGCCACCGGACCCCCAGGCTTCCCTGGATGACGAGCGTGAAAGGCCCGGACCAACCGATCAGCATGGACCAAACGCGCCGGCACCCATGACCGGTCCTCAGGACCGTACCCTTTCCAATGGACCAAGTACTGAAGTGAACGGCGGAGCATACGAGAATCCACCACCTGTTCCACCTCGTACTCGGTCTGTCCATCTACCACAACAGGCGGTGGGTGTGAGGGAGACTCACCAGAAGAAGGCACCGACGGCTTCAGAAGTGCCTTATGGAACACATTGGGGATCCGCAACGACGGAGGCAAGCGCAGGCGAAAGACCACAGGATTAATTACCTCTAAAATTTCATACGGACCAATATACTTAGGACCCAACTTAGCCGAGGGAATTCTCAGCCTTATATTCTTGGTGGATAACCATACCTTATCCCCCACCTGATAAGCTGGCCCCACAGAACGTCGTTTATCTGCAAAAAATTTGTATTTGCCTGAGCCTCCCCAATGTTTCTCTGAACCTCCCTCCAGACTTCCCCAACCGCAGAAAGGCCGAATCAGCCCCTGGACATTCTGAATCCAGCCGGGAAAACTCACCAAAATGAGGGTGAAACCCATAGTTGCAGAAAAATGGAGAAGTACCAGTGGACTGATTAACACGATTATTGAAAGCGAATTCTGCAATAGGTATTGCAGAGCACCAATCATCCTGTCTAGACGTGACAAGACACCGTAAAATCTGCTCCAATGACTGATTGGTCCTTTCAGTCTGACCATTGGTCTCTGGATGGTAGGCCGATGAAAAGGTCAGACTGATGCCCAGCCTTTTACAAAAAGCCCTCCAGAATTTTGCCACGAATTGTACCCCTCTATCAGACACCACACTGACAGGCACACCATGCAACCGGATCACATGCTCAATGAATAGTTTAGATAGAGTCTCAGCATTCGGAAGGCCCTTTAAAGGTACAAAATGTGCTTGTTTACTGAACCTATCAACAACTACCCAGATCACAGTTTTGCCATCAGAGGGAGGAAGATCGGTGACAAAATCCATGGACAGATGAGTCCATGGTCTATCCGGAATTGGCAGTGGCACCAATTCCCCGGCCGGTTGCGGGAGGCTTTTGCGCGGGCACAAGTTTCACAGGAGGAGACAAACCCAGTGATGTCTGACGTCAACGAGGGCCACCAGAACAGCCTAGTGATGGCTTTACGAGTGGCCGAGATACCCGGATGCCCACTCAGAGCAGAGTCGTGGAACTCTCGAAGCACCCTTAACCGATATTGGACAGGCACAAAGAGCTTATTTTCAGGTATGGACGATGGAGTAAGGGATTGGGACTCACGAATCTCTTGTTCCAATCTCGAGGAGACCACAGCCACCACCACCCCCCGCTGAAGAATGGAGGAAGGAGGTTCAGGAGGAGATACTGGATCCAAGCTATGAGACAAGGCATCAGCCTTCACATTCTTGGACCCTGGTCTGAAAGTGATGGAAAACTGAAATCGGGAAAAAAAAAGTGACCACCTTGCCTGTCTCGGAGTTAAACGTTTGGCAGACTCGATGTAAGACAGGTTCTTGTGATCTGTAATGACAGTGATACGATGAGCTGCCCCCTCCAAAAAATGCCTCCATTCTTCAAATGCCAATTTAATGGCCAACAACTCCCGGTTACCCACATCATAATTCCTTTCAGCAGAGGAAAATTTTTTTGAAAAGAAGGCACAGGGTCTTAAGTTAGTTAATGTGGTGGGCCCCTGGGACAACACAGCCCCCACTCCCACCTCAGAGGCGTCCACCTCTATGATAAATGGTTTAGACAAATCAGGTTGAACCAGTACAGGGGCAGTCATGAAACTGTTTTTTAATGAAGAAAATGCCGCCACAGCTGGAGCTGACCAGTTTTTTAGATCAGCCCCCTTTCGAGTGAGATCAGTGAGGGGTTTGACCACTTGAGAAAACCCCTTGATAAATTTTCTATAGTAATTGGCGAAACCCAGAAATCGCTGAAGACCCTTGAGATCTCTGGGTTGCACCCAATCCACAATGGCCTGTACCTTCCTAGGGTCCATACGAAACCCCTCAGAGGACAAAATGACCCCTAGAAAGGACAATTCTTGAGTAAAAAATGAACACTTCTCCAGTTTGGCAAAGAGAGAGTTCTCCCTGAGCTTCTGGAGAACCGCACAAAGATGACCCATGTGACTTTGTCTATCAGAAGAATATATAAGTATATCATCAAGATAAACTACCACAAAGCGTCCAATAAAGTCTGAAAAAACATGGTTAATGAAATTCTGGAATACCGCTGGTGCGTTAGTCAAGCCGAACGGCATGACCAATTTTTCAAATAGACCTTCAGATGTGAGAAACGCAGTTTTCCACTCACCCCCTCCCGCATACGGATGAGATTGTATGCTCCCCTGAGGTCCAACTTAGAAAACCATCTGGCCCCTGACAATTGGTTGTATAAATCAGGTATCAGTGGGAGAGGATAAGTGTTTCTTATGGTGATCTTATTCAGTTCTTGAAAAATCGAGGCACGGGCGTAAATCACCATCTTTTTTTTTTACAAAAAAGAACCCCGCCGCCACAGGAGAGACAGATGGCCGAATATGTCCTTTACGGAGGGTTTCAGAGATATACTCCTTCATAGCAGCTCGCTCAGGGATGGAGAGATTGTACAGACGTGCTTCGGGCAATTTGGCACCGGGAACAAGATCAATGGCACAATCGAATGGGCGGTGTGTTAGCAGAACCTCAGCCTCCTTTTCGGAGAACACATCCTCAAAGTCCTTCAGGTACTCCGGAATACCCTCCAGACTGACGGATGACATAGACACAGTAGAAAGACAATTTTTAGAACAATTAGGTCCCCATTTGACAATATCCCTGGACCCCCAGTCAATAACCGGGTTATGCCGTTGCAACCTAGGAAACCCTAACACCAGGCCAGCAGGGAGGTTATCCAAAACAAAGCATGACATGTGCTCCTGGTGCAGGGCCCCCACCCTGAGGGTGAATTCTTGAGAAATGAAATGGAGACCATCCTTTGTGAGAGGTGTAGAGTCAATAGCCACAAGTTTTAAGGGAGTCTCCAGCCTAACTGTCCCTAATCTACAGCGGGCCACCAGTTTAGAGTCAATCAGGTTCAGGGATGACCCACAGTCTACAAAAGCCGAAGTATGGACAAAGCAGTTCTCAACACCAAGTTCCACCTTTAACAGTATCTTTGTAAATGAAGTAAAAGGTACCTGAGAGTCTGAGTGACCTCCACGATGATCACCCAGACTCAGCCGCTTGTTAGAGGATGGACAAGAGGGGCAGTCCCTTTTCCAATGTCCGGGGTCTCCGCAGTAAAAACACCGCTTTTCATCACGCCGCCGTTTCCTCTCTTTTTCCTGGAAGTCGGTGGCTCCCACCTCCATAGATTCAAATGGAAGCAAAACATCCGGGTTAGCAGGGAACAACGGAATCCCCCGTTGTGTAAGACCTCTCTCCCGAAGCCTCCGATCCATACGGATAGCCTGAGTCATAGCCTCCTCCAAAGAGCTGGGAGGTGGATGGATAGCCAGAGCGTCCTTCAAGCAATCAGACAGTCCCTTCCCAAATAGACATCTCAGTGCGGAGTCATTCCAAGATACCTCAGTGGACCATCGACGGAACTCGGAGCTGTACCATTCAGCTGAGTGCTTCCCCTGAACCAGACCCATAATGGTGTCCTCTGCCACCCTAACACGGTCCGGTTCGTCATAGATAAGTCCTAGGGCCTCAAAGAACCTATCTACCGAGGTCCGTTCAGGAGCGGTAGGGGGCAGCGAGAAAGCCCAGGATTGGGGACCTTCCCTAAGTAAGGAGATAATAATCCCTACCCGCTGAGTCTCATCCCCAGACGATCGGGGTCTAAGAGAAAACCATAATTTACAACTCTCCCTGAATATGCGATACTGATCTTTCTTGCCAGAAAACGTGTCAGGAAGTTTAACTGTGGGTTCGGGGGAGTGCAAAACAACATCTACAGAGTCATCAGGTAGACTAACAATATGAGAAGTGTTTCCCTGCACAGTCTGAATATTCTCAGTAAGTCTTTTCTGTAAGTGGGTATGAGACATAACAAGAGACTGATGTCTCCCAGAAAAATCCTGCACCATCTGCGTCAAACTGGACACTTGATCCGCCAAGTTATGCAGCGGATCCATGACTAGGGAAAAAAAAAATTGCAAACTCCCGTTTAAATGTTTGGTTAGTGATAATGTAAAGCAGCTGAAATGCAGGCCAGTGTGCTCAGGACAAGCCTGCACTGCAGCAGCCAAAACCACCACCAGGTGGCAGCAAAAACATCCAAAGCTGTGTTAAGAGTAAGCAGTCATATAAGTACTACAGGTCACAGCAAGCCCGTGGTCAGAAAACAAGCCAATAGGTCAAAACCAGATGGGAGCTGTAAGACTACTGCAGCGTAATGCAATATTCCCCAGAGGGAGCTAGGGAGAGACGTGAGACTGAGTACACAGAGGAGCTATACTAATCAGAAGCACAGACACCAACAAGTGATGTGAGCGTGGTCAGGCAAGCCGAGTCAAAACCGTACGGAGGCAGAAGTACCAGAAGGAGCAGCAATACACGTAGTCAATATACCAAGCCGAGGGTCAAATAGCCAGACAGGGAACGTAGCAGCAGAAACGGATACCAAGAGACGGGGTCAGAGTCAGTCCGGGTCATACACGAGTAATCAAGTCAAAGGCAGGAGGATCACCAGGTAACAGGGGTCAGAGGCTCTAGACTGGAAGCTTGAACTAACACTAACACTGGTAAGCCGGCTGTGACGGACTGAAATAGCCCAGCCCGCTCCAAAACTAGGCCGAGGAAATTAACCCCCGCATGACCAGTCCTGAGAGATGACAGCAGCGCACAAACTCCGGACCGGACCATGACACTCAGACACTGTATACTAAGTACAGATTTCTTTTGTATAATGGCACTTATGGTGATATTAGTATTGTTTTTTTTTTTTTTTTATTAATGATCAGTATTGTAGTATTCAGTCTCTATGTGGTGGTAATATGTTGTCCAGCAATGGTGTGGTGGTATTTGTTCCTTGTATGTGCTATTATTCAGTCACTGTGTGGTGGTAATATGTGGTCTGGTCATGGTGTGGTGGTATTTGTCCCTTGTATGTGCTATTATTCGGTCACCATGTGGTGGTACTATGTGGTCTGGTCATGGTGCGGTGGTATTTGTCCCTTGTATGTGATATTATTCGGTCACTGTGGTGGTAAAATGTGGTCTGGTCATGGTGTGGCGGTATTTGTCCCTTGTATGTGGTATTATAGGTTACTATGTGGCGGTAATATGTGGTCTGGGCATGGTGCGGTGGTATTTGTCCCTTGTATGTGCTATTATTCGGTCACCATGTGGTGGTAATATGTGGTCTGGTCATGTGTGGGGGTATTTGTCCCTTGTATGTGGTATTATAGGTTACTATGTGGTGGTAATATGTGGTCTGGGCATGGTGCGGTGGTATTTGTCCCTTGTATGTGCTATTATTCGGTCACCATGTGGTGGTAATATGTGGTCTGGTCATGGTGTGGTGGTATTTGTCCCTTGTATGTGGTATTATAGGTTACTATGTGGTGGTAATATGTGGTCTGGGCATGGTGCGGTGGTATTTGTCCCTTGTATGTGCTATTATTCGGTCACCATGTGGTGGTAATATGTGGTCTGGTCATGGTGTGGCGGTTTTTGTCCCTTGTATGTGATATTATTCGGTCACTGTGGTGGTAATATGTGGTCTGGTCATGGTGTGGCGGTATTCATCCCTTGTATGTGGTATTATAGGTTACTATGTGGTGGTAATACGTGATCTGTCATGGTGCGGTGGTATTTGTTCCTTGTATGTGATATTATTGGTCATTTTAAAAATTGAAAAATAAATAAAAATATACCTAAACTGTATTGCATATTTTAACAAATGATTAATAGGACAGAGTAGAGCTCGGCCAAAAGAGTTTACCTTGTTGTGTAGGTGGCTTAAATAATCTTCTGGCCAAAATAAAAGCTGCTGGCTATATGTGTAATCTGGTGATGGGAACTGTTAATGTGTGATTAGTGAGAAGTGGAGTTTTTCCAAGAGAGAGCGGTGGGACTGTGTACAGTTCAAGGGGTGGAGGCGGGACTTGAGTGGAGCCTGGGCGGAGTCTCAAGGGGGCCCTGAAAATTTTGCCAGTATGGGGCCCCGAAACTCCTAGTGGCAGTCCTGGTCACTGAGCTTATTCGCTTAAACTGGCGTTTCATACAGTGGTCTTAACGATGGGCATGCAGGAGTAAGATGCGACTAATTCATTAAGAGGAGCACGCCAGTTAATGAAGTGGGCACATCTCATCACTGGAGTGTGCCTCATCGGATGTGTTTGAGGTTCCCAGACCCCCTGCCAGATGGAAGACAGAGGAGGAAGCCCACGTGTGATAGAACTGAATGTGCAGAGCGGCGATGGCTCGATGAATCCACTGCGCGATTCCGATCTGTGACATCGATCCTCTGTATCCTGTATGAAGTTTTGTAATGTTCAAGCCTGCGCCTCCTGTGCAGAGTAAAGTTTACAGTAAGTGTTTGGTCTGCCTCCTGTGGGTTTCTCTTGACGTCTCGGTATGGGGAGCCTGCCCATACAGTCTGGCAGCCATTGAGGTTGGGGTGCCCGTCAGCACCTGGTGCACCACTTCCATTATTTATTATACTTTACTCCACAGCGAGCGATCACGTGAACTCTTGTAACTCTGTACATAGTTTATAATTAATGTCTTTCTTCTACGAACTGGAATTTTAGACATTAAGTTGGTTCTGGTCTACAGTATTGTTGTAAGATGAACCTTTCTCATGGTATACAAACCAGCTCTTCATTCCCGCAGCGAAGCTCGCCTACATGTGCCCTCTTCCATTTTTGCCAAAAGTGAATATTAAAGTTTTTTGGGGCTAGAGATGGAAGCAATCCAGTTCCTTGACATTGCCCTGCAAGTCTGTCATCAGAATACAATAATGGGGTCAGAACGAACAAACATATAGTACAAGTACGGTAGTAGTGATGAGCGAGCATCTTCCGCGCGCTCGAATAATATGGTGATGATATTTTGAGCCCCCATAGATTTTGGTGCACTTGTTTTACTTTTAGAAGAGAATTAATTAATGACCCTTTTGTAATTTAGAATATTTAATAATCCGGCAGACATCGGGATCCTTTTCTGCCAGTTAGAACACGTTAGGGAATTGCTGAAAATACAGTTCTTTAATATAGGATTTCCAAGATGTGATGATGGCGCAGATTATTCATTTAACTTTACAGCAGAAGAATAATTAATAGTAACTAAGCCTTCCTCCCAGGGTATGGGCCACCCAGCCCGGCCTCGCTCCCTCCACGCCTCCCACTCTGTGACATTCCACAAACATTTACTTGCAGGATAGGGAAGTGGGAGCGGATATCTGGTGGGGTCGACAGACTGTGAGTACACCAATATGTGTGGGATCCTCCTTTCACCAAAATGTTGAAGGTGGACACCCCCAATGTATGGGGGGAACTGTTTACTGCATGAAGAGTCTAATCGTCCCTCTTGCAATTCTATTGCTATTTGCGGTTAGGCGTCTGTCTACACCTAGTAAGCTGGACAAAAACGCATTGATTTTTTGGAAGAGCTTTTAAAAGGCTTATTTATTCATTGTGTAATGAGGAATAATGACGGTATGAATACACTTCAACCCCTTTCCCGTAAAGGCGATTTTTTTAAAAAATTTATTTCCTCCTTTTTTCCCTCCATCTTTTCTATTTTTCCGTCAGCATAGAAATATGAGTGTTTATTTTTCTTCTGCAGGACTTTTTTTATTTTTTTTTTTTAAATAATTTTATTTTTTTACTGCCCCCTTTGTGACCTTGAACCTGCAATCATTTGATCACTATGTACAACTACAGTGGTGCTCAAAAGTTTACATACCCCAACAGAATTTTTGCTTTCTTGGCCTTTTTTCAGAGAATATGAAAGATAACACCAAAACTTTTTCTCCACTCATGGTTAGTGGTTGGGTGAAGCCATTTATTGTCAAACTGCTGTGTTTTCCCTTTTTAAATCATAATGACAACACAAAACATCCAAATGACCCTGATCAAAAGTTTACATACCCTGGTGATTGTGGCCTGATAACATGCACAGAAGTTGACACAAATGGGTTTGAATGGCTACTAAAGGTAACATCCTCACCTGTGACCTGTTTGCTTGTAATCAGTGTGTGTGTGTGTATAAAAGATGAGTGAGTTTCTGGGATCCAGACAGACTCTTGCATCTTTCATCCAGCCACTGTCTTTTCAGGATTGTGAGTCATGGGGAAAGCAAAAGAATTGACAACGGATCTACAGTAAAAAGTAGTTAAACTGTATAAAACAGGAAAGGGATACAAAAAGATATCCAAGGAATTGTTTATGTCAGTCAGCAGCGTTCGCACTGTGATTAACAAATGGAAAATTGGGCTCTATAAAAACAGCTTCCTACACATCCTTAGCTCTTCTTTATCCACTAAGCATATGGCAGATCCCCTGTGGGCATTACAGCAGGCCTCGTTCCTGCAAGTAATAGGTTACTTGGTTAAGGTCTTGCTGCACCGGCCGCGCGTATTCCCTGTGAAAAATCTCTGGTCCCGCCCCTACACCAGCGGAGAGAGAGGGGACGGGACCCTTCCATCCAGGCCTGACACATCGAGGCTCCCAACGCCAACAGGTAGGGCAGCCACGGCGATATTACTCACTGCTACTGCAGTGTGTGACACCGTCATTACATGCAAGCCAGAGCAGCCTTGCTCCTGGCAATCTGTCCCACTATTGGAGGGGGTGAGGGGGAGGGAGGATGGTAGGGCTGCAAACCTGTCTCCTGTTGGCCTAGGGACTCCGGTCCCGCCACTACATCCAGGTGGCACTGCCAGGTACTGAACACCAGCTCCTGTGCAAATGATACGTCACAAGTATTAGAGTAGCGGAACGAGCCTTATACCCACTGGGAACGAGCGGTCCTCAGACTCACGCTGCCACTCACCTATCACTGCAGGCAGGGGATAGATTTAACAGACCACATGGCTAGGGCAAGGATGGTTCTTATTTCCTCCTTCCATTATGATGTAGTTACATGGGTTGGAAAAATCCCACAATGTCTGTCTGCTATTTCTGCTTTCTTCTCTGCTCTCTTTCTAAAACTGAACATGGACAAAACAGAATTCATCATCTTTCCCCCATCTCACTCTACCCCCCCACCAGACCTGTCCATCAACGTCTGCTCACTTTCCCCAGTCCCGCACGCTCGATGCCTCGGAGTGATCCTCGACTCTGCCCTCTCTTTCGAGCCACATGTCCAAACCCTTGCCTCCTCCTGCCGTCTCAAACTCAAAAATATTTCCCGGATCCGTGCATTCCTTGACTATGAAACTACAAAAACACTAGTGCATGCCCTCATCATCTCCCGCCTCGACTACTGCAACCTCCTACTCTGGCCTCCCCTCTAGCACTCTGGCACTACTCCAATCCATCCTGCACTCTGCTGCCTGACTAATACACCTGTCTCCCCATTATTCCCCAGCCTCTCCTCTCTGCCAAGCCCTTCATTGGCTTCCTATCGTCCAGAGGCTCCAGTTCAAAACCCTAACAATGACCTACAAAGCCATCCACAATCTGTCTCCTCCATACATCTGTGACATGGTCTCCCGGTACATACCCACACGCAACCTTCGATCCTCTCAAGATCTCCTCCTCTACTACACTCTTATCTCTTCTTCCCACAACCGCATACAAAGCTTCTCCCGTGCCTCTCCCATACTCTGGAACTCGCTACCCCAACACATCAGACTCGTGCCTACCATGGAAACCTTCAAAAAGAACCTGAAGACCCACTTCTTCCGACAAGCCTACAACCTGCAGTGATCATCAGTCTACTGAACCATCGCACGACCAGCTCTACCCTCTCCTAGTGTATCCTCACCCATCCCTGTAGACTGAGCCCTTGCGGGCAGGGTCCTCTCTCCTTCTGTACTTGTGTGTGCCTTGTATTGCTCATGTGTACTGTACTTGTCTATATTTGCCCCTCTTCACATGTAAAGCGCCATGGAATAAATGGCGCTATAAAAATCTATAATAATAATAGAAGAAAAATGGGAAAATCTGCTGTGTACAGTATCAGGGTCGTGGATCAGATTTTATGAAACCTCATCCACAAGCAGCAGAAAAAAAAAAAAGTGTAAATTGAGTAACGCTCCAGATTTCACACCCACAACCTGTCAATTTACGCTGTGGATTTTGACCTTTGCAATACAGGGAATAAAATATGCAGTAAATATGCAGCATACAGAGCAGATTTTTGAAGTGGATACGGAAACAGATCTGCTGCGGAAGTTTCCTTGAATGTCTCAATGCTCTGAACACGGCTTGTAGAAATCCATCCACCTGCCTCGAGAACGACCCCATTCACATGTATGGAAGAGATCAGGAGTTTCTGTTACAGATCTGCAGGAAGCGAATCCACCTCTCCAACAACAGTCATGTAGAGGGGGAAGGACGTGGTCTTACCTACATTGAGGGTCCTAATGAAAACAACATTATTAGCGCCACTTTCTACTGACTGAAATCTGCGTAAATTCTTTTCAGTC
>JARQOD010013764.1:0-13898 GCA_033576555.1 Oophaga sylvatica
TCCTTGCAGATTTGCAGAATATAAAGACCCGTTTTACGAATCTACAGGACCTCAATAATCACAATTTGCAAGTGGTTGGACAGACTACCCAGGATTTGCGAGCCAGGATTGAGGTTCTAGAGGGGCGAGTCCAGGCTCCTGCCGTAGCCCCGAGTGCTGGGATTCCCAAGTTGCCCCCTTTTCGTTTTGGCGGTGAACGTGAGAAATTCAGGGGATTTATTAATCAATGCAATCTTTTTTTTTCTGCACATGCTTCACAATTTCCCACTGAACGATCTAAGGTGCTTACTATAATTATGTTGCTTACCAACAAGGCTTTAATGTGGGCAAACCCTCTTATTGAGACTGAGGATGATTGTTTGAATCACCTTGATGATTTTATTTCAGCCAGGGGGCAGGTGTTTGATGACCCCAATCGAGGTGCAACAGCTGAAGCAGCCATATTAGCTTTGCGCCAAGGTAAGCACTCGGTAGCTGAATATGCCTTGGATTTCAGGAGATGGGCCCTTGATACCACCTGGGACAGTTCCGCCAAAAAATCTATTTTTCGAAAGGGGTTATCTCCACTGATTAAGGATGAACTTGCTCGTGCCGACCCTCCCACTGCGTTAGGTGACTTTATTAACTACTGCATCCGTATTGATACTCGTCTGACTGAACGCAGGCAAGAGAGATGGTTCGAAAGCAATCGTACTAACCTTTTCCTACCTTCCTCTCCAGCTAAGGAACCTTTGAGTAGGATTACACGGGAACCTGAACCTGAACCCATGCAGGTAGACTCTTTACAACGACGGGTTAGTGATGCACGCAAGGAACATCGTTTTAAGGAGAATCTATGTTTCTATTGTGGTAAGTCAGGGCACTTCATTATAAACTGCCCCAGCCGTTCTCGTAAGACTACTGCAGCACTCATTCATTGTGAGTGTTGCGAGAGGGGATCTGTCAGGTCCGAGCCTCAGGCTCCAGAGAGATCTGCAGCAACAGATCTTGATTTCTCGGACTTAAACTCCGTTACCTCTGAGGACGTTGACTGTGTAAACGCTGCCATTTTTCAAGTTTCCTCAGCGGTGTCCCAGCTGAGTTGTAAGAAAAACAATTCTCATTGCTTTCTTTCCATCAAACTCTGGGTTGACTCAGCTTGGGTGTCTAGCTCTGCTATGATCGACTCAGGGGCAAGTGGAAATTTTATGGATGTCTCCTTTGCTCTGAAACAGGGAATACGTTCAGTGAAGAAGGCTACTCCAGTACAGATGGAAACTGTGGATGGCTCCCTGCTGACCTCTGGACCAGTGGATCAGGAAACAGAGCCTTTGAGGGTTCTTATGGGTAAAGATCATCAAGAGAAACTGTCCTTTATGCTTATCTCTTCTCCCCACTTTCCCATTATTCTAGGGCTACCATGGCTGCAGGCTCAGAATCCTACCATTAACTGGGAGACCAAGGAATTACACTTTCCAGAGAAACAGATGAGTCCAAAAGTTTCAGCTTGCTCTGTTCCTAAAGGAATCATGTCAGTCCCTGAACTACCAGCTGTATACCAGGACTATGTGGATTTATGTGACAAGAAGAACGCTGACCAGCTTCCTCCTCACCGTCCATATGATTGTCCAATTGAATTATTGCCTGGAGCAGAGATACCTTTTGGTAAGATCTACCCCCTGGCGGGGCCCGAGCTAAAGGCTTTAAAGGATTACATAGATGAAAATCTAGCCAAGGGCTTCATACGCCCCTCTTCATCTCCTGCAGGTGCACCCATCTTCTTTGTAAAGAAGAAAGATGGATCTCTGAGACCATGCGTAGACTATAGGGAACTCAATAAGGTTACTATTAGAAACCGTTATCCATTGCCTTTAATCCCTGAGTTATTGGAGAGAGTGCGACATGCCAAAATTTTTTCTAAACTAGATCTTCGTGGGGCCTATAACTTAGTCCGTATTAGACCTGGGGATGAATGGAAGACTGCATTCAGGTCACGCTATGGACACTTTGAATATCTAGTTATGCCTTTTGGTCTGAGTACCGCCCCAGCCACTTTCCAACACTTGGTGAATGACATCTTCAGGGATCTCCTAGATACATTCGTGGTAATTTATTTGGATGATATTCTAATTTTTCTAACTCCACAGAGGAACATCATGGACATGTGAGAATGGTCTTGGAACGTCTAAGACAAAATCATCTTTACATCAAACTTGAAAAGTGTGAATTCCATAGGACCGAAATTCAATTTCTGGGGTATGTACTGTCTACACAAGGAATTAGTATGGATGGAAGCAAAACCCAAGCCATCAAGGATTGGCCAAGTCCTAGAAATGTGAAGGAGGTACAGCGCTTCATCGGGTTTGCCAACTTCTATAGACGTTTCATTAGAAATTTCTCTGAGGTAGTGTCACCTATCACTCAACTTACCCGGAAAGAGTCTAGGTTTTCCTGGACTCCCCAAGCCCAGGAAGCATTTTCCCGTCTAAAAGATAAATTTACCACTGCACCTATCCTAGTACATCCCAACCCCGAGCTTGCCTTCATAATAGAGGTGGATGCTTCAGACTGTGCCGTTGGAGCTATACTCTCTCAGAGAACAGGTGAGAAGAATGTCTTGCATCCCTGTGCCTTCTTTTCCCAGCAGTTGTCTTCGGCTGAGAGGAACTACGATGTGGGCAATAGAGAGTTGTTGGCCATTATTGCCGCCTTCAAAGAATGGAGACACCTTCTTCAGGGAGCTGCACAGCAAATAGTCGTCCTGACAGACCATCGTAACCTTGAGTTTATCAGGTCGGCTAAGTGCCTGACTCCTCGCCAGGCTCGCTGGAATCTTTTCTTAAACCAATTTAATTTTATCATCTCTTATAGACCAGGATCGCGCAATGGAAAGGCTGATGCACTCTCTAGGATTTACTCAGCAGAGACACGTCCAATTACTCCTCCTAAGACTATTCTTCCTGACTCTAGATTCCTAGGAGTAATTCATAATCAAGACCTACTTAAGGACATCAAGGAAGCATACCATGCGGATTCCTTTTTGGCACAACCCCCAAGGGACGTAAGTCTTGTCTTTAAGAATGGTGTGTGGATTCAGGGACAACGCCTGTATATTCCTGAAACAGTCAGATTGAGAGTATTGCAACTCATTCACGATTCCAAGATAGCTGGGCATAGAGGAATTCTAAAGACACAGGAATTTCTTTCTCGTTTCTTTTGGTGGCCCACTTGCAGGAAGGATGTTTTGAATTATGTCACTTCATGTGAGGTCTGTGCAAGATGCAAAACACCTCGGTCCTCACCAACTGGTCTGTTACAGCCTCTTCTCACCCCGTCCCGCCCGTGGGGATCCATTTCTATGGACTTCATTGTGGAGTTACCAACCTCTCAGGGGAAGAACACCATTCTAGTGGTGGTTGACCGTCTAACAAAGGCAGCTCATTTTATCCCTTGTGTCGGCTTACCCACTGCAAAACAGACATCAGATTTGATGATTAAAGATGTGTTTCGCTTACATGGAGTACCGGATGAGGTTATTTCGGATCGAGGGGTGCAATTCACTTCTAGGTTTTGGCAAAATTTCTGTGCAGCATTGGACATTAAAGTAAACCTTTCTTCTGCTTTTCATCCCCAGACTAATGGACAGACCGAACGAACCAATCAAACCCTGGAGCAGTATCTCCGCTGCTTTATCTGCCACCTACAGGATGATTGGGTGGATCTACTTCCATTAGCTGAGTTCTCGTATAACAACTCTCAGAGTGCCTCCACTAAACAGTCTCCTTTTTACTCTAATCTAGGTTATCATCCTAACATTCTACCACGATTTCCCATAGAAACGCCTTTACCAGCAGTGGCTGAAAGAATCACGTCTTTACAGAAGAATATGGATCTTCTAAAGGAAAATCTGGAATCGGCTCAAGAAAGGTACAAGAAAGCAGCAGATAAATTTCGTAAACCTGCACCAGCTTTCAAGGTAGGAGACTTGGTCTGGCTGTCAACCAGAAATCTTAAGTTAAGGATTCCATCGTCTAAGTTGGGACATAAGTACATTGGACCCTATAAAATCAGTAAAATTATAAGTGCCGTTGCTTGTCGTCTTCAACTGCCCAGAACTATGAGAATCCACCCTGTCTTTCATGTATCCCTACTAAAGGCTGCGACACCCAATACGTTTCCTGGACGTTCCTCTCCTTGCCCTGACCCAGTGCTAGTCGATGGTCAGGAAGAATTTGTGGTGGAAAGGATTTTAGATTCCAGGTTGTATAGAAATCAGTTACAGTATCTGATTAAATGGCAGGGCTACCCAGTGGAGGACAACTCATGGGAACCGGTCAATAACGTTAATGCTCCTCGCTTGCTCCGTCAGTTTCATCAGAGGTACCCACACAAGCCTGGTCTGAGGTCATCCGGAGGTTGTCCTTAAGGGGGGAGTAATGTAAGGTTCTATGTATATATTCCTGAAACTCAGTTTGTTCGTCAGCCATTTTACTTTCTGTCTTGCTGCAGCTATCTTGCCCTCAGTCAAAATGGAGTTTCCAGCTTGCATGTTCCCGCCCTGATTCTCTCCTTTGCTTCTTAAGCAGCCACAGCTGAGCAATCAGTGCTTCAGAATCTAGCCTGCAGTGAACCTGTGACCTGACTCCTGTAAGCCTTGGACCTTGTACTCCAGCTATTCCTACTGAGGAACTCTGAAGCACTTGTGGACTCTGAACCCTGCTCTTTGAAAGACCCACGTTTGCATGGACTTACGGTAACAAAGAAGAAGATCCTGAATCTGTATTGGAGAGTGATTGCTGAGCTTGGATTACTCTGGCCTGCTGTGTCTCCTGTTTCTGTGTCTGCAAACTGTGTGACTATTTCTGCCAACTTGTATGAAGTAATACAGGACTTTTCTATATCAAACCTGTGTCTCATGTATGTTCATCGCACCCAAGCACAAGACGCTATATGAACTGTACTACATACATTACAATATGCGGCATTGATTGAGGAATCCTCGGTACTGCTTGCGATCCCCACTGAACTTTGCAGGCAGCGGCAGCCGCGCGTTTGATTCGGACCCTGAATTGCGCACGTCCAGTAGTTGTTTTTGTAGCTTAATTACTTCCTGTTGTATCGCCGTGAAATCAGTTTGTAACTTGGCATATTTTCCTTGAGAGTCAGTACAAAAACTTTGAAGCTCCGTAACTTGCCGCCTCAGGGTGTTCACAGCGGACTCCATTTTGGCGCGAGATTATTCTGTCAAGATCCCGTCTGGGTTGGAGCCGATGTTACTGCAAACACTAGGGGAAGCAGAGGCAAGTAGCGTAGTCAGGTGGCAGCCGGAGGTCGGTACACAGGAAAGGCAGTTCGGTAACAGAGGAGCAGGCAGATAACGTAGTCAAGTGGCAGCCGGAGGTCGGTACACAGGAAAGGCAGTTCGGTAACAGAGGAGCAGGCAGATAACGTAGTCAGGTGGCAGCCGGAGGTCGGTACACAGGAGAGCAGTGTTTGTAGCAATGGATCAGGCGGAGAGCGTAGTCAGAAGGCAGGCCGAGGTTGGTTCACAGGAGAGCAGTGTTTGTAGCAATGGATCAGGCGGAGAGCGTAGTCAGAAGGCAGGCCGAGGTTGGTTCACAGGAGAGCAGTGTTTGTAGCAATTGATCAGGCGGAGAGCGTAGTCAGAAGGCAGGCCGAGGTCGGTTCACAGGAGAGCAGTGTTTGTAGCAATGGATCAGCAGGAAACGCTTGACTAAAGGCTTGGAGCTCAATAATCTCGCAATGACACACCCACAGGGCCAGGTTTATATAGGGTGTGTAATTGGCAATCAGAGGCCCAATCAAGAGAGCACTAGGTGTAGCCAATCAGGAAGAACAGTCAATGGTATCTGGGTTCAGCAAGGAACTTTGCAGCCAGCAGAATAGCTCAGAAGGTAGAGCTGCTGGCCAGTGGACAAGAGGTACTGGGTTCGACTCCTGACAACTAGTCTTTTAGTGATGATCTCCTTCTGATAAAACAGTGATTTTATAAAAAGTACAACAAGCAGCTCATTCAGTGACACATTGCTGGCATCAGGGTCTCTGACCCCTACATCATGCTGCTGTCAGATGGTACTTGCAATCCTGCTTTACTGTTCCAGTAGGGAGAAGTCACTCACACATACTTGTCTATTCCCCCTCATCTAGTTACATCACACCTCACGAAAGGGGTATCCAGGGTTAGAACAATAGGGTCTGCTTTACTTTCTGAAAAAAGCCAATCTCTAAAGTCTGTGATGCCTGAACCTTTTATTGTACAAGTAATCCAAACAACATTTCATGTTTTGGTTCTAGATTTATGGACCTTTATCAAACACACGATTACTACAGTCATGGTCAAAAGTTTTGAGAATGACACAAATATTATATTTTCACATGATCTGCTGCCCTCTGGTTTTTATGTGTGTGTTTGACAGATGTTTTTTATCACAGACAGAAATATAATTGCAAACATATGAGTAACAAAAGCTTATATTGACAGTTAGAATGAGTTAATGCAACAAGTCAAAATTTGCAGTGTTGACCCTTCTTCTTCAGGACCTCTGCAATTCTCCCTGGCATGCTCTCAATCAACTTCTGGACCAAATCCTGACTGATAGCAGTCCATTCTTGCACAATCAATGCTTTCATTTTGTCAGAATTTTTAGGTTTTTGTTTGTCCACCCGTCTCTTGATGATTGACCACAAGTTCTCAATGGGATTAAGATCTGGGGAGTTTCCAGGCCATGGACCCAAAATCTCTATGTTTTGTTCCCTGAGCCATTTAGTTATCACCTTTGCTTTATGGCAAGGTGCTCCATCATGCTGGAAAAGGCATGGTTGATCGCCAAACTGCTCTTGGAGGGTTGGGAGAAGTTGCTCTTGGAGGACATTCTGGTACCATTCTTTATTCATGGCTGTGTTTTTAGGCAAGACTGTGAGAGAGCCGATTCCCTTGGCTGAGAAGCAACCCCACACATGAATGGTTTCAGGATGCTTAACAGTTGGCATGAGACAAGACTGGTGGTAGCGCTCACCTTGTCTTCTCCGAATGAGGCGTTTTCCTGATGTCCCAAACAATCAAAAAGGGGATTCATCAGAGAAAATAACTTTACCTCAGTCCTCAGCAGTCCACTGCCTGTACCTTTTGCAGAATATCAGTCTGTCCATGATGTTTTTTCTGGAGAGAAGTGGCTTCTTTGCTGCCCTCCTTGAGACCAGGCCTTGCTCCAAGAGTCTCCACCTTACAGTGCGTGCAGATGCACTCACACCTGCCTGCTGCCATTCCTGAGCAAACTCTGCACTGCTGGTAGCCCGATCCCGCAGCTGAAACACTTTTAAGAGACGGTCCTGGCGCTTGCTGGTCTTTCTTGGGCGCCCTGGAGCCTTTTTGGCAACAATGGAACCTCTCTCCTTGAAGTTCTTTATGATGCGATAGATTGTTGACTGAGGTGCAATCTTTCTAGCTGCGATACTCTTCCCTGTTAGGCCATTTTTGTGCATTGCAATGATGACTGCACGTGTTTCTTTAGAGATAACCATGGTTAACAGAAGAGAAACAATGATGCCAAGCACCAGCCTCCTTTTAAAGTGTCCAGTGGTGTCATTCTTACTTAATCATGACAGATTGATCTCCAGCCATGTCCTCATCAACACCCACACCTGTGTTAATGGAGCAATCACTGAAAAGAGGTTAGCTGGTCCTTTTAAGGCAGGGCTGCAATGATGTTGAAATGTGTTTTGGGGGATAAAGTTCATTTTCTAGCCAAATATTGACTTTGCAAGTAATTGCTGTTAAGCTGATCACTCTTTATAACATTCTGGAGTATATGCAAATTGCCATTAGAAAAAGTGAAGCAGTAGACTTTGTAAAAATAAATATTTGTGTCATTCTCAAAACTTTTGGCCATGACTGTACATGAGAAATAGGCTGAACAAGAACAAACGGCGCTAATGGGGAGGCCGGAGGCTGCCGTGAATGATACGCTCTATAGCAGAACAACCATTAGCACATTACGTGTGTGCATTAGCACACATACTTCATGACAAAGGCTGCCTCCATAAATCAAGCATCGAAATGTAACCTTCCTTGAAATAATCACACAATAAAATATTCAAGCATCATAAAAATTGGAAAACTTGTGTATCTATCCCGTTAGGTCCCTACATAGACACTTACAAAAATATAGGGCCATCAGTCTATTTCAGCAGCAGATGAAGGAAGGGAGACACACTAGTCATTACTAGTGGGTAAGCGGAGCCCACATAGGATAGAAACACCTCAGATTAAAAATGAGTGTTGACCGGCCCCTCCAGCTTGGGCTCCTCCTACTCCAGCTCTCCAGTCTAAAATTTGAGGTCTCAGAGGATAGTCGCTGCTGGTGCAGCTCCCCAGAAGAATTTTTTATTTTTATCGGACAGAGACTTGGACAGTGGTCTAGAGGTCTCAGGGGTCTCAGCGCTGCTGGTCCCCCACCCCTCCCTTGGCGGATCTGCATTACCCTTATGGTGGTCCCTACAGAACCCTGCCGGCCCTGGGGGATGAGGGTTGCTTCCCTGGCGGGGACGCAAACCACGCTTCTGGGGTCACTGCGTTCCCCGCCCTGGGGGGGAAGCGATGGGCACAGCGCCACAAATCCCTGGGGGTCCCTGTGGCGCTCAGCTGGGTGCGTACTCAAAAAATACATTTTTTATTAATGTGTTTTGAGTGCTTCAGCGGCTGCTGCGGCAGCCGCTGGTACATGTGTCAGTGTGATGACTTTCACTTTTGTCTGCAGGTGGATGCCTGCAGGACATAGGATTGCTCCGTTGTGGACGGGGCAGGAGGAGAGTGGGGGAGTCGCGCGCTTCTTTTTTGAAACCGGGGGGGCGTGGCCTCGCGCTTCCCGCTCTCTCGCGGGCAGGAAGCGCCCTGAGCCCGCGATTTCGCCGGCTCTTTCTCTTCCGGCTTTATCCTCCAGCGCGGCGGCCATTATTTTAGGCATGTCTGGGCTCCTCACCTCTCCTCCCCTCCCGAACAGAAGCTAAGACACAGCGGTACACCGCGGCCAGCTGGGTGAGTCGCTTCTGCCTGTCAGGGCAGAAGCTTAATTTTCTCACCCCCACAGCGCAGGCACCTTTCTTCAGCACAATAAGAAGGCGCTGTCCTGCAGCTTTTCCTCATAAGAGGCACCCTGTCTGGGGCTCGCACACCTTTTTAATTTAACAAAAGGTTGTGGGGAGTCTGCGACATTAACCCCTTCAAGGCGGTTAACCATTAATGGGAGACAGCTGGGGTAGCTCTCTCTAAGAGCTTTAACCCTTCAGCGTTCGGTTTTTTCTTTAAAAAAAAAAAAAGACCACACTGCCCTAGTTACTGACAGGTTTAACCTGCCATATACTGTGTGAGGGCATGTCAGATCAGGAGCCAAGAGGTGCGGACAGTCTCCCAGATCCGCTACAGGATCAGTCTCGCGTATCTGACACGCAGACCTCGACGGCATCAAGCGCAGCGGTTGGAGGTGTCAGTGATGTCAAAATGGAGGCCCTCGCTCGTTCCATTGATGGCCTGTCTGAACTTCTAGGTCGTTGGGTGTCAGCTAGACCTTCTCATGATAGGAAGCGACACAGGCCGGTGCCATCCTCCCCACGTAGCGACTCGGAGATATCGGGCTTGGAGGGTTTCCCTTCAAACTCGGATGGGGAGTTGTCTGATTCAGATAAGGAGGATCGGCAGGGACACTCTGCCTCTCTTTTGGGCCGTACAGAGGCTTTTATTGGAGCCATGAGGGAGGTGTTGCAGTTACCGGAGGAGGTAACTAGACGTCCTGGTAAGTCGGCCCGGATGTTTCAGGATTCGCATAGGTCGCAATCAACATTACCATCTCTGGATGAACTTGACGAGGCAGTGGAGCAGGAACGTCTGTGTCCAGATAAACGTTTTCAGGGGACACGATTGTTTGAGACGCTCTATCCGTGTACAACGGAGTTGGTTGATAATTGGATTCCTTCTCCTGAAGTGGATGTCCCTTTATCCCAGCTTAGCAAATCTTCATTACTTCCTGTTAAAGGGAAGGCGAGTCTACAGGATCCGCTGGACAGAAAAACGGAGATGGCGGCAAAATCCATCTACGAGGCCGCGGGTCATGGATTCAGAGCAGTACTAGGGTCCATGGGTGCTTGTAAAGCTTCCCTAAGCTGGTTAGACTGTCTAAGGACGGCGTGGCAAGATGGATCCCCTCTATCCGAGGTAGATGGGCTTTTCAAGTTGTTGGAGGATGCAGCCCGATATGGCTATGATGCAGGTCTGGATACTGCGTCACTGCTGTCCAGGGTACAATCCTCGGCGGTCACAGTCAGAAGAGCACTGTGGCTTAGACAGTGGACCGGAGACGCGGTTTCCAAGCAAGGTTTGCTATCCTTAGCTTACAAGGGTGGTCAGTTATTTGGATCTGACCTCACGGAGCTGATTGCCAAGGCAAAGGCAAAAGAAGCGGCTTTACCGCAGCGAAAAGCTGTGGCTTCTGCGTCTGGCAGACCTAGTGCCGGTAGTGGTCGGCGGTCATTTCGGTCCAGGGGACGGTTCGGTCAGCCCTCTTGGGGATCGGGTCGTCCCTCTTTTTCAGGAAAAAAGACCTCTCAGAAATCCCGCACTCCCTGGAAACAAAGTTTCCGTCAAGACAAGCGGGAAGCTGACAAAAAGCCCGCTAAGGCAGACTGACGCCAGGGTTTCACTCGAGGGCTCTCGAGTGGGGGGTCGCCTGCTCCAATTCGAATCGACTTGGGTTTCCCGCGTTCCAGACGCCTGGGTGACGCGGGTTGCGTCGGCAGGCTATTTCATAGAATTTTCTTCTCGACCCCCGGACAGTTTTTGCCATTCTCGCATTCCGTCAGAGCCCGAGCTATTTGCCGCTCTTCTGCGAGAGGTCGATTCCCTTCTGCAGAAGGGTGTGGTGGTACCGGTTCCGCCGGAGGACCGGGGAAGAGGGTTTTATTCCAACCTCTTTGTGGTCCCCAAAAAGGAGGACAAATTTCGTCCCATTCTGGATCTCAAGAGATTGAATCGGCATGCCCGCACCCGGAAATTCCGCATGGAGTCACTTCGCTCCGTTGTGGCGGCCCTGTCGCAGAACGATTTTTTGGTGTCAATCGACATTCGCGACGCCTATTTGCATGTTCCCATCGGAAGGGCCCACCAACGCTTCCTCCGTTTTTCCATAGGTCAGGACCACTACCAATTTGTGGCCCTACCATTCGGGTTGGCCTCAGCGCCCAGAGTTTTTACAAAAATTCTAGCACCTCTCATGGCGATTCTTCGAAGACAGGGGGTTACGATTCTTCCCCACCTGGACAACCTTTTGATTGTGGCGTCCTCAAAGGAGGAGGCGGTGACGGCTCGCAATCTATCCCTTCAGCTCCTGGAGGACTTCGGGTGGCTGGTCAATTGGGAGAAGTCGTCTCTGGAACCGTCGCAGTCAATCCTGTTTTTGGGAATGCATTTCGACACGGTACGAGCAGTGGTGTCTCTGCCTCCAGACAAGCAAGCGAGTCTTCTTCGACATGTACAGGTTATGAAGTCTTCAACAGCAATGTCCCTTCGAAGGTGTATGCGCCTTCTGGGTTTGATGATGGCGTCGATGGAGGCAATCCCGTTTGCCCAATTTCATTCCAGGGCTCTCAAAAGGCTCATTTTGAACCGTTGGGATCGATCGCAGATTTCACTGGATTGCAGTGTCATCATCCCCCACAGGGTGCGAGAGTCTCTAGGATGGTGGTCACGTCCGGAAGTGTTATCCCTGGGGAAGTCCTTCCTCCCTCCGAGGTGGTCAGTCATAACCACCGATGCCAGCCTGACAGGCTGGGGGGGTGTCTGGAACAATCTCTGGATTCAGGGAGTATGGTCGTCGGAAGAGTCTGTCCTACCGATCAACATCCTGGAATTGAGGGCAATTTTTCTTTGCCTCCAACACTGGACGGTCCCTTTAAGCGGTCTACCAGTCCGAGTGCAGACAGACAACGCGACGGCGGTCGCGTATATCAACCATCAGGACGGGACGAGGAGTTCCAGGCTCATGGTGGAGGTGTCTCAGATCTTGGTATGGGCCGAGACCAGGGTTCCAGCCATCTCTGCGATTCACATTCCAGGAGTTCAGAATATCACGGCGGACTTCCTCAGTCGCGAGAAGATGGAAGATGGATCCCGGAGAATGGAGCCTTCATCCGGAAATTTTTGCACTGCTGTGCTCCCGTTGGGGAACTCCCCAAGTGGATTTGATGGCATCCAGGTTCAATGCCAAGTTACCGACGTTCATGTCCAGGTACAAGGACCCGAAGGCTGTGGCGGTGGATGATCTGGTGGCTCCGTGGGACCAATTCGAGTTAATCTATGTCTTTCCGCCGATATCCTTACTTCCTCTGGTGTTGCGTCGGATCAGACTGGAGAGAATCCCGGCTATGTTGATAGCCCCAGATTGGCCAAGGAGGACGTGGTTCTCGACACTGGTGTCGCTTCTAGCAGCGCCTCCATTTCTACTTCCTCTTCGCCCGGACCTGTTAACCCAAGGGCCCGTTTGTCATCCGGACCTGAAGTCTCTGCGTTTGACGGCGTGGCTCTTGAGACTGAAATATTGACCCGTCAAGGTTTTTCAGCCGAAGTCATTGCCACTTTGCGAGCTGCCAGAGGTCCGGCTACTACTAGGATTTATCACAAGACTTGGGAAGCCTTCTTTTCGTGGTGTTCGGGTTCTTCAAGGAACCCGAGGATTTTTTCCATTCCCAATGTGTTGGCCTTTTTGCAGTACGGGCTGGACAAGGGTTTGGCAGTTAGCACTCTGAAGGGTCAGGTTTCTGCCCTGTCCTTGCTGTTTCGGAAGGCTATCGCCTCGTATAGGGACGTACGTTCCTTTTTTTCTCGGAGTATCCCGTCAGTTTCCACCGCGGAAGGCGCCTGTGTCTCCTTGGCGGCTCAATCTTGTCTTGGAGGCTCTTCAACATGGGCCTTTTGAGCCTATGGATTCTGTTAACCTTTCTTTGCTCTCTTGGAAGGTTGCCTTCCTAGTGGCGGTGTCATGTGTGCATCGCCACGAAGATCGTCGCGGTTGCACATTCTGACTTCTCACAGCTGAGTTGCTGTTTCTTTGTGTTTGGCAGTTAGGGAGTTAATTCTGTCTGTGCTCAGTTCTGGGACTGGGTGCAGTTTCTCCCGGCTGCAATTAATTATTTGTTGATTGGTTTTGGGAGTTGCCAGTGAAATTCTTCATGCAGACCACAGATAGGATTGTATCTGTATAGACTTAAGTTAAAGAGCTCCTTAGTTGTTTTAAGCTCACCTTGCTTAGAGTTTAATATCCCAGATCATTTATGTTCCTTCTGTGTTTGAGTGTGTATGCAAGTCTGTGTTTTCTCCAGTCTGTCTTATATGTCTAATCTGTGTATTTAGC
Organism: Oophaga sylvatica; assembly: GCA_033576555.1. Lineage (NCBI taxonomy): Eukaryota > Metazoa > Chordata > Amphibia > Anura > Dendrobatidae > Oophaga > Oophaga sylvatica. The sequence continues at coordinate 13,398 of JARQOD010013764.1, forward strand.
AGAGATCAGCCCATATCCCTTTGGTGGTAATCAGTATCCTTCTTAGGACTGATTACAGGGTTCAGGGACTGATAGGAGACAGGGTTAGGCTGGAGACTTGGACCTCTGAACCATTATCAGTACCTCCAAGGTGAGGGATTAGTTAGGACCCCAGTTTAGGGTCAGGTTAGACCCCCGGTCCTCCTCTTTCCTGTGACAGTGTATCAAGTCCTCAAGATTAACCCTGAGTTCAACGGATATCGTGTCAGGTAAATCTATTCTATATTTACATTCTGATGTTGCTAATCTATATGTTGTATAGAGTGTTGTTCTTTTAAGAATAGTTTACTGACATCGTACACATATCATAAGACCGCGTGACAGGCGGTCACCTCTTTGAGAAGGGTTTCTGAGTTGGCGGCTCTTTCTTGCTCGCCTCCTTTCCTGGAGTTCCACCCGGATCGCGTAGTGCTTCGCACACGGGGCGACTTTTTACCTAAGGTGGTGTCACAATTTCATGTT
>JARQOD010013765.1:0-13895 GCA_033576555.1 Oophaga sylvatica
TGAAGAATTTCACTGGCAACTCCCAACACAGACAACCAGAGATTTAAAGGAAACCAATCAACAAATAATTAATTGCAGCCGGGAGAAAACTGCCCCAGTCCCAGAACTGAGCACAGACAGAATTAACTCCCTAACTGCCAAACACAAAGAAACAGCAACTCAGCTGTGAGAAGTCAGAATGTGCAACCGCGACGATCTTCGTGGCGATGCACACATGACAGTACCCCCCCTTCTACGAGGGGCCTCCGGACCCTCAGGGCCAGGTTTGCCCGGGTGAGTTCTGTGGAAGGTCCGCACCAAACGATCTGCGTTAATGTCAGACGCAGGAACCCACGTCCTCTCCTCTGGACCATACCCCTTCCAATGCACCAAGTACTGAAGGGACCGGCGATTCAGACGTGAGTCAATGATCTTTGACACTTGAAACTCCAAGTTACCATTGACCACCACTGGAGGAGGAGGTAGAGGTGATGGTATGACTGGTGCCACGTACCTCTTAAGTAATGACTTGTGGAACACATTATGAATTTTAAACGTAGGAGGGAGGTCCAGACGAAATGCCACAGGATTAATTATGGAACTGATCCTGTACGGCCCGATGAATCTGGGGCCCAGCTTCCAGGAGGGAACTTTAAGTTTTATATTCCTGGTAGACAACCATACCAGATCGTTCACATTAAGATCTGGACCAGAAACTCTCCTCCTATCAGCCATACGTTTGTAACGGTTCCCCATCGCACTCAGATTATTCAATACACCTCTCCACACAGAAGCAAGTGATGACGAGAAACGCTCCTCCTCAGGAACCCCAGAAGGACCCCCCCCATTGAATGTACAAAACTGGGGATGAAAACCATATGCCCCAAAAAACGGGGACTTACCAGTGGACTCGCTCCGCCTGTTGTTAAGAGCGAACTCTGCCAGAGGCAAGAAAGAAGACCAGTCCTCCTGGTTCTCTGAGACAAAACACCGAAGATAAGTCTCAAGGCTTTGATTCAGACGCTCTGTCTGACCATTGGTCTGCGGATGAAAAGCCGAGGAAAATGACAATTGCATCCCCCGACGTAAACAAAATGCCCTCCAAAACTTGGACACAAACTGAGACCCCCTATCTGACACCACATCAGAAGGCAACCCATGAAGTCTCACAATCTCCCCAATGAACACCTGCGCCAGAGTTTTAGCATTAGGGAGGGCAGGAAGAGCAATGAAATGTGCCATCTTACTGAACCTGTCAACAACCACCAGTATGACAGTCTTCCCTGACGACTGAGGAAGGTCCGTGATGAAGTCCATAGACAAATGAGTCCATGGACGCTCCGGAAGTTTCAAGGGTAAGAGGGTCCCAGACGGACGGGTATGAGGGGTCTTAGAGCGAGCACAAACCCCACAGGACGCGACAAAAGTTAAAACATCTTTATTAACGTTAGGCCACCAAAACCGGCGAGAAAGGAGATCTAAAGTAGCCTTACTCCCTGGATGTCCTGCTAAAGCAGAATTATGATGTGCCTCAATAACCTTTTGTCTCAACTGATTTGGGACAAACAGTCTCCCTGGAGGTCCTGCAGGGGCGTCCCCCTGAGCCTCTAACACCTCCTCCTCAAGCTCAGAACATACAGCCGACACTACCACCCCCTCCTGAAGGATAGGAATCGGGTCATCCATTTTCCCGGCCCCTGGGAAACTGCGAGACAAGGCATCCGCCTTAACATTCTTAGATCCAGGGCGATAAGTGACAACAAAATTAAACCTGGTAAAAAACAACGACCATCGAGCTTGTCTGGAATTCAGACGCTTAGCAGATTCCAAATACAGCAGGTTCTTGTGATCAGTAATGACGGTGACCGGGTGGACTGCCCCCTCCAAAAAGTGACACCATTCTTCAAAAGCCAACTTAATGGCCAAAAGTTCCCTATTGCCGATATCATAATTCCTTTCGGCGGACGACAATTTTTTAGAAAAGAAAGCGCACGGATGCCATTTACCAGGGGACGGACCCTGGGACAATATTGCACCCACCCCTACGTCAGACGCGTCCACCTCCACAACGAACGGCTGTGATGCATCTGGTTGGATGAGAACGGGTGCCGAAGCAAAACATTTTTTCAAAGAGGAAAAAGCTTGGCAAGCTTTGTCCGACCATTTAGAAAAATCCGTCCCTTTTCTTGTCATGTCAGTGAGAGGTTTGACAACAGATGAGAAATTACAAATAAATTTCCGGTAGTAGTTAGCAAACCCCAGAAAACGCTGCAGAGCCTTAAGATCCTCTGGCTGATCCCATTCAAGCACTGCTCTCACCTTTTCAGGGTCCATACGGAAACCGGAGGCTGACACCAAGAAACCCAAAAACTGAAGTTCCTGTACGGCGAATACACACTTTTCCAGTTTGGCGTATAGTTTATTGTCTCGCAAGATCTGCAACACCTGTCTCACATGCTCCTGGTGAGACACAAGATCTGGTGAGTAAATTAAAATGTCATCCAAATATACGACCACAAACAGCCCCACCAGATGACGAAAAATGTCATTAACAAAATGTTGGAATACTGCTGGTGCAGTAGTCAGACCAAAAGGCATGACAAGGTTCTCATAATGTCCCTCTGGCGTGTTAAACGCCGTTTTCCACTCATCCCCCTCTTTTATCCTAATCAGATTATACGCCCCCCTGAGATCCAATTTAGAGAACCATTTGGCGCCAACAATTTGATTGAAGAGATCAGGAATCAGAGGGAGTGGATACGGATCTCGAACAGTAATCCGATTAAGTTCGCGGAAATCCAAGCAAGGGCGTAGGCCTCCATCTTTTTTCTTCACAAAGAAGAACCCGCGGCCACTGGGGAAGATGAAGGTCTAATATGCCCTTTGGCCAGACTTTCCGAAATATAATCTTTCATAGCCTGCCTCTCAGGACCAGAAAGGTTATATAACCTAGCTTTAGGTAACTTAGCATCAGGAAGTAAATTAATAGAGCAGTCATACACGCGATGAGGAGGCAACTCCTGACACCCCTCCTCAGAGAACACATCCCCAAAGTCCTCCAAAAAAGGAGGCAAAGTACTAGGCACGACCGCACTGATGACTGTGTTCATGCAGTTACTTTTGCAAAACTCCCCCCATTGGCTTATATCTCTGGACTGCCAATTAATCACAGGGTTATGTTTAACCAACCAAGGAAGTCCCAACACAATAGGAGTAGGTAGACCCTCCAACACATAACAAGATAATAGTTCCCTATGTATTGCCCCTACCCGAAGGTCAATGTTATGAACCTCATGAACAAAGCTACCTTGGCCGAGAGGCCTGGCGTCAATGGAGAATATAGGGATCGGTTTGACCAATACACTCAGATGCATACCTTGAGCTTGAGCAAACTGAGCGTCAACCAGATTAGCCCCGGACCCACTATCAAGAAGAACAGAAAATCTCTCCACTCTCGTACCAACCACCACCTCCACTGGTACAAGGAACTGAGAAGAACTAGCGGACGAAATACATACTCCCAGGTTGTCGTCCACCACACAACCTGGGATTAACAGTTTTCCGGCGACTTTTTGCTCAACAAGGCACGGGATGGACATTCTCCAACAAAATGTCCCTCTTTCCCGCAGAAGAAACACCTTCTAGTCCTGCGGCGTACCGCCAATCCCCTCCTACGAAATGATGTCCCTCCCAACTGCATAGGCTCCTCCGAACAGACAAGGGGAACCTCAACATAAGGGACTTTAGTAGTAGGTGGAGAAACAACAGGGAGTGGAGTTACCTCACCCCTCTCCTGAAGCCGTCTATCAGTACGGATAGCTAGGGCCATAGCAGCCTCCAGTGATGGAGGAGAATCATACTGAGCCAAAACGTCCTTTAATTTGTCAGAAAGCCCATGACAAAACTGGCTCCTAAGAGCTGGGTCATTCCACTGAGTATCTGTGGCCCATCTACGGAACTCAGAAGCAAATTCCTCCGCCGGACGATCTCCCTGCTGTATCTTACGTAATTTTGTCTCAGCAAGAGAGACCCGATCTGGGTCATCATATACCAAACCCAGGGCAGTAAAAAATCGATCTACTGACTGTAGAGCCGGGGATCCCGGAGGAAGGGAGAAGGCCCAGGATTGAGGGTCCCTTGTAGGAGCGAGATAACAATTCCCACTCTCTGCTCTTCACTCCCTGATGATCGAGGCCGAAGCCGAAAATACAATTTACATGCTTCCCTGAAGGTAAAAAATTTGTCTCGCCCACCAGTGAACCTGTCCGGGAGAGCTACTTTAGGTTCAAATCTGGTTTGCTCCGAGGGAGACAAAACTTTGGACTTAATGTCCGTCAGCTCCATGGATAATCCCTGCAACTGCAGAGCCAGCTGGGCTACTGGATCCATGGCAACTGGGAATAATTTTATTGGCCAGTGAAAATGTCACGCGGTCTTATGATATGTGTACGATGTCAGTAAACTATTCTTAAAAGAACAACACTCTATACAACATATAGATTAGCAACATCAGCATGTAAATATAGAATAGATTTACCTGATACGATATCCGTTGAACTCAGGGTTAATCTTGAGGACTTGATACACTGTCACAGGAAAGAGGAGGACCGGGGGTCTAACCTGACCCTAAGCTGGGGTCCTAACTAATCCCTCACCTTGGAGGTACTGATAATGGTTCAGAGGTCCAAGTCTCCAGCCTAACCCTGTCTCCTATCAGTCCCTGAACCCTGTAATCAGTCCTAAGAAGGATACTGATTACCACCAAAGGGATATGGGCTGATCTCTGCTAAATACACAGATTAGAAATAAGACAGACTGGAGAAAACACAGACTTGCATACACACTCAAACACAGAAGGAACATAAATGATCTGGGATATTAAACTCTAAGCAAGGTGAGCTTAAAACAACTAAGGAGCTCTTTAACTTAAGTCTATACAGATACAATCCTATCTGTGGTCTGCATGAAGAATTTCACTGGCAACTCCCAACACAGACAACCAGAGATTTAAAGGAAACCAATCAACAAATAATTAATTGCAGCCGGGAGAAAACTGCACCCAGTCCCAGAACTGAGCACAGACAGAATTAACTCCCTAACTGCCAAACACAAAGAAACAGCAACTCAGCTGTGAGAAGTCAGAATGTGCAACCGCGACGATCTTCGTGGCGATGCACACATGACACCTCCCTAGATGTGGAAGGAAAAGAAAAATTGACGAGAGATTTCAACGCAAGAATGTGTGGATGGTGGTGGATAAAGAACCTGGACTAACATCCAAACAAGTTCACGCTGCCCTGCAGTCCGAGGGTACAACAGTGTCAACCCGTACTATCCGTCGGCGTCTGAATGAAAAGGGATTGTATGGTAGGATACCCAGGAAGACCCCACTTATTACCCCGAGACATAAAAAAGCCAGGCTGAAGTTTGCCAAAACTTACCTGAGAAAGCCTAAAACGTTTTGGAAGAATGTTCTCTGGTCAGATGAGACAAAAGTCGAGCTTTTTGGTAAAAACCATCAACATAGAATGTACAGGAAAAAAAAGAGGCATTCAAAGAAAAGAACACGGTCCGTACAGTCAAACATGGTGGAGGTTCCCTGATGTTTTGGGGTTGCTTTGCTGCCTCTGGCACTGGACTGCTTGACCGTGTGCATGGCATTATGAAGTCTGAAGACTACCAACAAATTTTGCAGCATAATGTAGGGCCCAGTGTGAGAAAGCTGGGTCTCCCTCAGAGGTCATGGGTCTTCCAGCAGGACAATGACCCAAAACACACTTCCAAAAGCACTATAAAATGGTTTGAGAGAAAGCACTGGAGACTTCTAAGGTGACCAGCAATGAGTCCAGACCTGAATCCCATAGAACACCTGTGGAGAGATCTCAAAATGGCAGTTTGGAGAAGGCACCCTTCAAATATCAGGGACCTGGAGCAGTTTGCCAAAGAAGAATGGTCTACAATTCCAGCAGAGCATTGTAAGAAACTCATTGATGGTTACCGGAAACGGTTGTTCGCAGTTATTTTGGATAAAGGTTGTGCAACCAAGTATTAGGCTGAGGGTGCCAATACTTTTGTCTGGCCCATTTTTAGAGTTTTGTGTGAAATGATCAAGGATTTGATTTTTGCTTCATTCTCTTTTGTGTTTTTTCCTTGCAAGCAAATTAAATGAAGATAAAAATAGTAAATAATTTGTGATTGCAATCATTTTCAGGAAGAAACTAAGTATTATCTGACAGAATTGCAGGGGTGCCAATACTTTTGGCCACCACTGTAGGAGTAGTATTATAGTAGTTATGTTCTTGTACATAGGAGTAGTATAGCAGTTATATTCATGTACATAAGGGGCAATGATATAGTAGTTATATTCTTGAACACAGGGACAGTATTATAGTAGCTATATATTATTATATTATGATACCATAATTTCCCTCGGGATCAATAAAGTGTATCGTATCGTATTATTGTACATAGGGGGCAGTATTATAGTATTTATCTTATAAATAGGGGCAGTATTATACAAGTTATATTCTTGTACATAGGGGCAGTATTAAAGTAGTTGTATTCTTGTACATAGCGCTAGTATAGTCGTTATATTCTTCTATATAGAGAGCAGTATTATAGTAGTTACATTCTTGTATGTAGGGGCAGTATTATAGTAGTTATATTCTTGTACATAGGGACAGTATTATAGTAGTTATATTCTTATACATAGGTGTAGTATTATAGTAGTTATATTCTTGTGCATAGGGGCAGTGTTATAGTAGTTATATTCTTATACATAGGAGCAGTATTACAGTAGTGATATTCTTGTACATAGAAATAGTATTACAGTAGTTTACATTTCTGTACATATGTGGCAGTATTATAGTAGTTATATTCTTGTACATATGTAGCAGTATTACAGTAGTTATATTCTTGTACATAGGGGGGCAGTATTATTGTAGTTATATTCTTGTATATGGGGACAGTATTATAGTAGTTATATCCTTGTACATAGGGGGCAGTAATACAGTAGTTATATTCTTGTACATAAGGGCCAGTATTATAGTATTGTATCTTGTACTAGGCGCCAGTTATAGTAGTTATATTCTTGTACATAGGGGGCAGTATTATAGTAGTTATTTTCTTGTACATAGAGGACAGTATTATAGTAGTTATACAGTCATGGCCAAAAGTTTTGAGAATGACACAAATATTATATTTTCACATGATCTGCTGCCCTCTGGTTTTTATGTGTGTTTGACAGATGTTTTTATCACAGACAGAAATATAATAATTGCAAACATATGAGTAACAAAAGCTTATATTGACAGTTAGAATGAGTTAATGCAGCAAGTCAATATTTACAGTGTTGACCCTTCTTCTTCAGGACCTCTGCAATTCTCCCTGGCATGCTCTCAATCAACTTCTGGACCAAATCCTGACTGATAGCAGTCCATTCTTGCACAATCAATGCTTTCATTTTGTCAGAATTTTTAGGTTTTTGTTTGTCCACCCGTCTCTTGATATTTGACCACAAGTTCTCAATGGGATTAAGATCTGGGGAGTTTCCAGGCCATGGACCCAAAATCTCTGTTTTGTTCCCTGAGCCATTTAGTTATCACCTTTGCTTTATGGCAAGGTGCTCCATCATGCTGGAAAAGGCATTGTTGATCACCAAACTGCTCTTGGAGGGTTGGGAGAAGTTGCTCTTGGAGGACATTCTGGTACCATTCTTTATTCATGGCTGTGTTTTTGAGCAAGACTGTGAGAGAGCCGATTCCCTTGGCTGAGAAGCAAACCCCCACATGAATGGTTTCAGGATGCTTAACAGTTGGCATGAGACAAGACTGGTGGTAGCGCTCACCTTGTCTTCTCCGAATGAGGCGTTTTCCTGATGTCCCAAACAATCGAAAAGGGGATTCATCAGAGAAAATAACTTTATCCCAGTCCTCAGCAGTCCACTGCCTGTACCTTTTGCAGAATATCAGTCTGTCCATGATGTTTTTCTGGAGAGAAGTGGCTTCTTTGCTGCCCTCCTTGAGACCAGGCCTTGCTCCAATAGTCTCCGCCTCACAGTGCGTGCAGATGCACTCATACCTGCCTGCTGCCATTCCTGAGCAAGCTCTGCACTGCTGGTAGCCCAATCCCGCAGCTGAAACACTTTTAAGAGACGGTCCTGGCGCTTGCTGGTCTTTCTTGGGCTCCCTGAAGCCTTTTTGGCAACAATGGAACCTCTCTCCTTGAAGTTCTTGATGATGTGATAGATTGTTGACTGAGGTGCAATCTTTCTAGCTGCGATACTCTTCCCTGTTAGGCCATTTTTGTGCATTGCAATGATGACTGCACGTGTTTCTTTAGAGATAACCATGGTTAACAGAAGAGAACAATGATGCCAAGCACCAGCCTCCTTTTAAAGTGTCCAGTGGTGTCATTCTTACTTAATCATGACAGATTGATCTCCAGCCATGTCCTCATCAACACCCACACCTGTGTTAATGGAGCAATCACTGAAAAGAGGTTAGCTGGTCCTTTTTAAGGCAGGGCTGCAATGATGTTCAAATGTGTTTTGGGGGATAAAGTTCATTTTCTAGCCAAATATTGACTTTGCAAGTAATTGCTGTTAAGCTGATCACTCTTTATAACATTCTGGAGTATATGCAAATTGCCATTAGAAAAAGTGAAGCAGTAGACTTTGTAAAAATTAATATTTGTGTCATTCTCAAAACTTTTGGCCATGACTGTACTCTTGTACATAGTATTACATTAGTTTACATTTCTGTACATATGTGGCAGTATTATAGTAGTTATATTCTTGTACATATGTAGCAGTATTATAGCAGTTATATTCTTGTACATAGAGGGCAGTATTATAGTAGTTATATTCTTGCATATTGGATTCAGTATTATAGTAGTTATATTCTTGTACATAGGAGCAGTATTATAGTAGTTATATTCTTGTACATAGGGGCCAGTATTATAGTAGTTATATTCTTGTACATAGGGGGGCAGTATTATAGAGTTATATTCTTGTTCATAGGGGGCAGTATTATAGTAGCTATATTCTTATACATAGGGGCCAGTTTATAGTAGTTGTTTCCTTGTACATAGGGGCCAGTATTATAGTAGTTATATTCTTGTACATAGAGGGCAGTATTATAGTAGTTATATTCTTGTATATTGGATTCAGTATTATAGTAGTTATATTCTTGTACATAGGAGCAGTATTATAGTAGTTATATTCTTGTACATAGGGGCCAGTATTATAGTAGTTATATTCTTGTACATAGGGGGAAGTATTATAGTAGTTATATTCTTGTACATAGGGGGCAGCATTATAGTAGTTATATTCTAGTACATAGGGGGCAGTTTTATAGTAGTTATATTCTTGTACATAGAGGGCAGTATTATAGTAGTTATACTCTTGTACATAGGGGCAGTATTATAGTAGTTATATTCTTGTACATTGGATTCAGTATTATAGTAGTTATATTCTTGTACATAGGGGCCAGTATTATAGTAGTTATATTCTTGTACATAGAGGGCAGTATAATAGTAGTTATATTCTTGTACATAGAGGACAGTATTATAGTAGTTATACTCTTGTACATAGGGGCAGTATTATAGTAGTTATATTCTTGTACATAGAGAGCAGTTTTAAAGTAGTTATATTCTTGTACATTGGATTCAGTATTATAGTAGTTATATTCTTGTAAATAGGGGGCAATATTATAGTAGTTATATTATTGTACATAGGGGGCAGTATTATAGTAGTCGACCTGTCATTGGCTAGAGCAGAATAAAGTGAAGGTTCTGGAGTGGCCATCTCAGTCTCCTGACCTCAATATCATTGAGCCACTCCGGGGAGAACTCAAGCGCGCAGTTCATGCTAGACATCGCAGGAATTTACAGGAACTGGAAGCTTTTTGCCAAGAAGAGTGGGCAGCATTACCATCTGAGAAAATAAAGAACCTCATCCACAACTACCACAAAAGAATTCAAGCTGTCATTGATGTTAGAGGGGCAATACACGGTATTAAGAAATAGGGTATGTGAACTTTTGATCAAGGTCATTTGGATGTTTTGGGTTGTCATTATAATTTAGAAAGAGAAAGCACAGTAGTGTGACAATAAATGGCTTCACCCAACCACTAACCATGGAGAAAAAGTTTCGGTGTTATTCACTTGCTTTGGCAAAACTAACGTGTATTTAGTCCTGCCAATAAAGCTTCTTTGAATTGAATTGATATTCATATCCTCTCAAAAAAGGCAAAGAAAGAAAAATTCTGCCTGGGTATGTAAACTTTTGAGCACAACTGTTGTAGTTATATTCTTTACATGGGGACAGTAATATAGTAGTTATATAATTGTACATAGGTGGCAGTATTATAGCAGTTATATTCTTGTATATGGGGACGGTATTATAGTAGTTATATCCTTGTACATAGGGGCAGTATTATAGTAGTTATATTCTTGTACATAGGGGGCAGTATTATAGTATTTTCTTGTACATAGAGGGCAGTATTATAGTAGTTATATTCTTATACATAAGGGCCAGTATTATAGTAGTTGTATTCTTGTACATAGGAGCAGTATTATAGTAGTTATATTCTTGTACATAGGGGCAGTATTATAGTAGTTATATTCTTGTACATTGGGGCCAGTATTATAGTAGTTATATTCTTGTACATAGGGGCCAGTATTATAGTAGTTATATTCTTGTACATAGGAGCAGTATTATAGTAGTTATATTCTTGTACATAGGAGGCAGTATTATAGTAGTTATATTCTTGTACATAGGGGCCAGTATTATAGTAGTTGTATTCTTGTACATTGGATTCAGTATTATGGTAGTTATATTCTTGTACATAGGAGGGCAGTATTATAGTAGTTATATTCTTGTTCATAGGGGGCAGTATTATAGTAGCTATATTCTTATACATAGGGGCCAGTATTAGAGTAGTTGTATTCTTGTACATAGAGAGCAGTATTAAAGTAGTTATATTCTTGTACATTGGATTCAGTATTATGGTAGTTATATTCTTGTACATAGGGGGGGCAGTATTACAGTAGTTATATTCTTGTACATAGGGGGCAGTATTATAGTAGTTATATTCTTATACATAGGGGCCAGTATTATAGTAGTTGTATTCTGGTACATTGGATTCAGTATTATGGTAGTTATATTCTTGTACATAGGGACAGTATTATAGTAGTTGTATTCTTATACATAGGGGGCAGTATTATAGTAGTTATATTCTGGTACATTGGATTCAGTATTATGGTAGTTATATTCTTGTACATAGGGGGGCAGTATTATAGTAGTTATATTCTTGTTCATAGGGGCAGTATTATAGTAGCTATATTCTTATACATAGGGGCCAGTATTATAGTAGTTGTATTCTTGTACATAGGGGCCAGTATTAGAGTAGTTGTATTCTTGTACATAGGGCCAGTATTATAGTAGTTATATTCTTGTACATAGAGGGCAGTATTATAGTAGTTATATTCTTGTTCATAGGGGGTAGTATTATAGTAGTTATATTCTTGTACATAGGGGGCAGTATTATAGTAGTTATATTCTAGTACATAGGGGGCAGTATTATAGTAGTTATCTTCTTGTACATAAGGTGCAGTATTATAGTAGTTATAGTCTTGTACATAGGGGGCAGTATTATAGTAGTTATATTCTTGTACATAGGGGGCAGTATTATAGTAGTTATATTCTTGTACATAAGGTGCAGTATTATAGTATTTATATTCTTGTACATAGGGGCCAGTATTATAGTAGTTATGTTCTTGTACATAGGGGCAGCATTATAGTAGTTATATTCTTGTACATAAGGTGCAGTATTATAGTATTTATATTCTTGTACATAGGGGCCAGTATTGTAGTAGTTATGTTCTTGTACATAGGGGCAGCATTATAGTAGTTATATTCTTGTACATAAGGTGCAGTATTATAGTATTTATATTCTTGTACATAGGGGCCAGTATTATAGTAGTTATGTTCTTGTACATAGGGCAGTACCATACTAGTTATATTCTAGTATAGAGGGTAGTATTATACATGCTGGTTATTCTGTAGTGGGCCTCCTCTTCTGACTGCAGTCAATAGGCCCATGTGATTGCTCGTCCTCACTGCAAGGGGTGGATATGGAACTATGCACCTGCCCCTGATAAATAACTATTGGGAATATTTCTGTCAAACGTATTATAATGGATGAGCAGGAAACCATTTATAAATCACGACCACATTTATTTCTGTTCAGTGTGCAGATTACATCACATTGTGTGCGTGTTTACATGATTATTGCATCCTCCGGTGTCAGCCATTTTGTTTTTCAGCTTGATGTCTTCATTGAGATACTGCCGTATAGGTCAGGGCGGCGATGATCCTGTACCGGCATCTCTCTCCGCACCCGCTGAAGATATGGCAGGTCGATCTCTGCATAGCACAGGCCCGTTCCATCCGTGCACTGCGCTACTACTACCCCCCACGGATCTACAACCATGGCGTGGCCGTACGACGTCCTGCGCGTGTTGTGCACCCCAGTCTGTGCCGCTGCCACCACATAGCACTGGTTCTCTATGGCACGAGCTCGCAGTAACACCTGCAGGGCAGAGGACGGGATGAGTATCACACTGTACCTAATCAGCAGTATCTCAGCACTCATAAAGACGCACCTCCCAGTGAGCCAGCCCAGTGGTGACGGTGAAGGCCGAGGGGTAGGTGAGAATCTCCGCTCCTTCCCGCGACAACAGCAAAGACATCTCCGGGAACCGCAGATCATAGCAAACTGCCAGCCCGACCTACGGCACAGTGCAGTGATCAGACCCAGCTTGGACTGCGTGACTTTGTCTTGGTCCAGCTTTCTCCTCCTTACCTTTCCACCAGGGGTGCTGACAGGTGGCATGATCTTGCCCCTGGGACGGTGAATCCGCTCTCCCGCAGGCTGATGCCGCTCTGCAGCTCCACGTCAAACAGGTGTGCTTTACGGTAGACGGATACGATATGCCCTGGTCACAACACAAACAATCTGTGAGAGAACAGCCTCTACTCCAAACACATCTACAGCTGCATGCTTCTCTCTTACAGCACTGTACACGCAGCTCTGACAGTGACTGCAGCTCCTACCTGCAGCATCCAGGATCACATGGGAGTTGAAGATCCTCCTATCCTTGTCCCAGTCACTTCCTTTCTCGTGAAATCCTCCTAGAGACAACCAGACGCTACAATCCCTGAGACCGGAAGGAAACATCAACACATCGGTCACACTATACCCCCTGATGTTTTCTACTCCAGTCACAGTCAAAGGTGCACTTATATCAGGTCAAATAAAAATAGCGAATGCAGCTCTGGATGTAACTGGAGCATCTGCAGATTGCGCTTTGACTGTAAAGGTAGACCCTGACCGGTAAAGCGCCCCTTCTTGATGGGGGAGTTACACAGTGTCTTAAGTGGTGACACCTGTTGTGCATCCAGAGTTTGCTATGTGCCACTGCTACAGCGCAGCACAATACAGGTGCATGGAGGTCACTGGGGTCACATAGGGGCACACTGTAACAAACGGGCAACATATCCAACAAGGTTGGATTTCCTGCATATCGGTTGTCGCCGTCTCCTAGGTCACAGTGCACCCCCATGAGACCCCACTGCACCAATAATGTCCTGTGCTGTTGTACCAACACTAAGGGAATGTTGGTTCATCATTAGAGTGTCTCTAGCCTCGCCCTCAAGCACCCTCCTCACCTTGCCAGGCCACTGTAACGTTGTAGGAGGTCCCCCTGCAGGGTCTCCGCCAGGTTGAGAGTCTCCTCAGTGTTGCCACCAATGTAATCACTGGCCTCAGGCAGGAAAACCATGCAGGCGTGGCGGGCCGAGGCCTCCTGGACGAGCCGTGAACATGTGGAGAAATTCTTCTCCTTATCTGATG
>JARQOD010013766.1:0-13064 GCA_033576555.1 Oophaga sylvatica
GATCAGGAACAGAACCGGATGTAGCAATGATAGAACACTGTTATGATTTGGTAGCTGAGGAGAGCAGGCAAAAAAGGAAATACACCAGAGCAGTTGGAAACTATGAGATTGCAGTACCCTGACTAACCACCACAACTAGAGGCAGCCGTGGAGCGTTCCTACGTTGGTCCTAGACGCCTCGTCACAGCCTGAGAAACTAACTACACCTAAAGATAGAAAGAGGAAAGCTATCTGCCCCGGAGCAGATCCCCAAAGAACATAGAAAGCCCCCAAACATGTAATGGCGGTTAGACAAGAAGAAATACTGACACAGACAGAAAATAGTATGAGCAAACGTTGGGGCCCAAACTTACTAAATAGAAAAGGATAGGAAGGGCACTTACTGCAATCCCAAAAAACCCTGAAAAGCACCAACACTACTAATTTCAAAAACACCTGAGATCACACGACCTCTACCACCTAAATTAGTTCTCTGGTGTAACCAAAAACAAAACAGCAGCCACTGAAAAAACTGGAAAAAGCAAATGTACAAACATCAGTGGCTGAACTGAACTGAGAGGCAAAAGCCCCCAGAGGGGACCCAGAAGGCCCCCACAGAAGTGCAGGACAAAATGCAAAAATCAAGCACAAAAACAAAAAGAAGAAAATGTCTTATCTGTTAGCAGGAGATTCAGACACGACACAGCAGGCTACCAAGGAAACAGGAATCAAGGATTGAGACCAGAACAATTGATCACCGGAAACCCTGATGGGAAGGTGACTCCCTTATATAAAACCAGTCAGCAACACCTGATTCCCAATCCTCACAATCTTCACTGGACAGTCCAGTACCGTTTGTAACCACCAGAGGGAGCTTCTGCTCAGAACTCATTTCCAGCCTATTCACAACAGTACCCCCCCCTTGAGGAGGGTCACCGAACCCTCATTTGAGCAACCAGGTCGGTCAGGATGAGTTCTATGATACGCACGGATGAGTCTCCTAGCATGGATGTCCGAAGCAAACACCCAAGAATTGTCTTCCTGACCATAACCTCTCCATTTAACCAAATACTGGAGTTTCCGTCTAGAAAAACGAGAATTCAATATTTTCTCAACCACATACTCCAGATTGCCCTCAACCAAAACAGGGTCAGGAGGCACAGTAGTAGGAACCACTGGCTCAACAAACCTCTTCAACAAGGACTTGTGGAACACGTTATGTATCTTAAATGTCCCTGGAAGAAGCAAAAGAAAAGAAACAGGGTTAAGAATCTCCATGATCTTATAAGGTCCAATGAACCTAGGCTTAAATTTAGGAGATGCCACTCTCATAGGAATATTTCTTGAGGACAACCAGACCAAGTCCCCCACTTTAAACCGAGGACCATCAATCCTATGCCGGTTAGCAAACCGCTGGGCCCTCTCCTGAGAAAGGGACAACCTCTCCACTACCTGGTCCCAAATCTGTTGCATACGCTCCACAACAGAGTCAACACCCGGGCAGACAGAAGCCTCTGTCTGTCCAGAAGAAAATCGAGGGTGAAACCCAGAATTACAGAAAAATGGAGACATCAAAGTGGCAGAGCTAGCCCTATTATTAAGAGCAAACTCAGCCAAAGGCAAAAAAGAGACCCAGTCATCCTGATCAGCAGACACAAAGCATCTTAGATAAGTCTCCAATGTCTGGTTTGTTCTCTCAGTTTGACCATTGGTCTGAGGATGAAACGCCGAGGAGAAAGACAATTGAACACCAATTTTAGAACAAAAGGTCCTCCAAAATCTGGAAACAAACTGGACTCCTCTGTCAGACACAATGTTCTCAGGAATGCCGTGTAAACGAACCACGTGCTGAAGGAACAAAGGCACCAATTCAGAGGAGGAAGGCAACTTAGGTAATGGCACAAGATGTATCATCTTGGAAAACCTATCGCAAATCACCCAGATGACGGTCATTCTCTGAGAAACAGGGAGGTCGGAAATGAAATCCATAGAGATATGGGTCCATGGTCTCTTGGGCACCGGTAATGGCATCAACAAACCACTAGAACGAGAGCAAGGCTTGGAGCGAGAGCAAGTCCCGCAGGACTGCACAAACTCCCTGACATCACGAGACAAGGTAGGCCACCAAAAGGACCGACCAACCAAGTCCCTGGTACCAAAAATTCCGGGATGACCGGCCAACGCGGAACAATGAATCTCAGACATTACACTCTTTTTCCACTGGTCCGGGACAAACAATTTCCCAACAGGGCAGCGCTCGGGCTTATCCTCCTGGCACCCCTCCAGAGCCAGTCTCAAATTGGGCGAGATGGCGGAAAGAACTACACCCTCTTTCAAAATAACAGAAGGATCAGATAACTCAGGAGAGTCCGCCAGGAAACTCCTCGAGAGGGCATCCGCCTTAACATTTTTAGTGCCAGGAAGAAATGAAACCACAAAATTAAAACGTGTGAAAAACAAGGCCCACCTGGCCTGTCTAGGATTAAGTCGCTTGGCAGATTCCAGATAAACTAGATTCTTATGGTCAGTAAGGACCACCACCTGATGTTTGGCTCCCTCCAGCCAATGTCTCCACTCTTCAAAAGCCCACTTCATGGCTAATAACTCCCGATTACCCACGTCATAATTACGTTCAGTGGGAGAAAATTTTCGAGAGAAAAAGGCACAAGGGTTACTTTTAGAGGTCTCTGGATCTCTTTGGGACAAAACGGCACCTGCCCCAATTTCAGAGGCATCAACCTCCACCTGAAATGGTAGAGAAACATCAGGCTGCCGTAGAACAGGAGCAGAAGTGAATCTCTGCTTAAGTTCCAGAAATGCAGAGACTGCCTCAGGAGGCCAATTCACCGCATCAGAACCCTTCTTGGTCAAATCAGTTAATGGTTTAACAATAACAGAGAAATTACCAATAAATTTACGATAAAAATTGGCAAAACCCAAGAATCTTTGAAGAGCCTTTAAAGAAGTAGGTTGGACCCAATCACAGATAGCCTGAACTTTGACCGGGTCCATTTCAATAACAGATGGGGACAAAATGAAACCCAGAAATGAGATCCTCTGAACGCCAAAAAGACACTTTGATCCCTTCACATACAGAGCATTCTCTCTCAAAATTGGAACACAGTCCGAACATGTTTTACATGAGAGTCCCAGTCATTGGAAAAAAATCAAGATATCATCCAAATAAACAATCAGAAATTTATCCACAAAATCCCTGAAAATGTCATTCATGAATGACTGGAAGACAGAAGGAGCATTAGTGAGCCCAAAGGGCATCACAAGGTACTCAAAATGCCCTTCAGGGGTATTAAATGCCGTCTTCCATTCATCCCCGTGCTTAATGCGAATAAGGTTATATGCCCCCCTGAGGTCAAGCTTGGTAAACCAAGTAGCGTTTTTCACCCTGGAAAACAGATCAGAGATCAAGGGTAACGGATATTGATATTTCACAGTAATATTGTTCAAGAGACGATAATCAATACACGGCCTTAATGAACCATCCTTTTTGGCCACAAAGAAAAAACCGGCACCTAAGGGTGAAGAGGATGGTCTGATATGACCCTTCTCCAATGACTCCTTGATATAAGACCGCATAGCGTCATGTTCAGGTACAGACAAGTTAAAAAGGCGACCTTTAGGGAATTTACTACCAGGCACTAATTCAATAGCGCAGTCATAGCTCCTATAGGGAGGTAAGGATGCAGATTTACTTTCGCTAAACACATCAGAAAAATCAATCAAAAAGTCAGGAACATCCTGAGCCTGGGGGAGGCAGAAAAAACAGGAGTGTTGGTATTAACACATTGACAGCCCCAACTGGTAACAGACACAGATTTCCAATCCAAAACAGGATTATGAGACTGTAACCAAGGGAAACCCAGTACGATAATGTCATGCAGATTATACAGAACCAAAAATTTGCAACTCTCCTGATGATCAGGTTCTACCCTCATTATCACCTGAGTAGAGAACTGAGGTTTATTCTCAGCCAAAGGGGTAGAATCGATCCCCAGTAGGGGAATAGACTTCTGTAGGGGTATCAAGGGAAACCCACAACGTTTAGCAAAATCAAAATCCATCAGGTTAATAGCTGCTCCAGAATCAACAAAAGCCTGAGCAGAAAATTAGGACAGAGAGCATATCAGGGTAACAGTTAACAAAAACTTAGTCTGAACACTACCCAAGACAACTGAGCGAGCAAAACGTCTTCCCCGCTTAGGGCAGACAGAAATAGCATGAGAGGCATCACCACAGTAGAAACATAACCCATTGCGCTTTCGAAATTCATGACGCTGTGCCCCAGAAACCACTCTATCACACTGCATGGATTCAGCAGCAGGTTCACAAGGCACACCATTCCACGCATACTTTCCGCTCACGCAAACGTCTGTCAATTTGAATCGCTAATGACATAGAATCATTGAGACCAGAGGGAACAGGGAATCCCACCATAACATCCTTTACATTATCTGACAGTCCCTTCCGAAAAAGAGCTGCCAAAGCGTCGTCATTCCATTTGGTCAGGACTGCCCACCTACGGAATCTCTGACAGTATAACTCAGCGTCCTCAAGCCCCTGACTTAATGCCAACAAAGTTTTTTCAGCTTGATCAGTGACATTAGGCTCATCGTACAATAACCCCAAAGCCTGAAAAAACGCATCAACATCACTCAAAACAGGATCCCCAGGTGTCAGGGAAAAAGCCCAATCCTGAGGGTCGCCGCGCAAGAGAGAGATGACAATTTGAACCTGCTGGCTGCGTTCCCTGAGGACTTAGATTTTAAGGCAAAAAACAATTTACAGTTATTTTTGAAATTCAGAAACTTAGCTCGATCCCCTAAAAACAAATCTGGCATGGGAATCCTAGGTTCCACAACAGGCAACCTAGCAAGATAGGTAGCAATACTCCGAACTTCAGTGGCAAGCTGATCCACACGACCAGACAACTGTGCAAACTCCATTGAGAAAAAAAATAAAAAATCCTCCTCAGCACCCAGAGATACAGAGGGAAAAAAAAAATGCAACAAACAGAAAAAAAAATCTCTGACAACTCTGACAACTTTTTTCTTTCACAATATTTTTCCCTTCTGTGAGTACCATATAATTTTCAGTTTAGGCCGGTGATACTGTTATGATTTGGTAGCTGAGGAGAGCAGGCAAAAAAGGAAATACACCAGAGCAGTTGGAAACTATGAGATTGCAGTACCCTGACTAACCACCACAACTAGAGGCAGCCGTGGAGCGTTCCTACGTTGGTCCTAGACGCCTCGTCACAGCCTGAGAAACTAACTACACCTAAAGATAGAAAGAGGAAAGCTATCTGCCCCGGAGCAGATCCCCAAAGAACATAGAAAGCCCCCAAACATGTAATGGCAGTTAGACAAGAAGAAATACTGACACAGACAGAAAATAGTATGAGCAAACGTTGGGGCCCAAACTTACTAAATAGAAAAGGATAGGAAGGGCACTTACTGCAATCCCAAAAAACCCTGAAAAGCACCAACACTACTAATTTCAAAAACACCTGAGATCACACGACCTCTACCACCTAAATTAGTTCTCTGGTGTAACCAAAAACAAAACAGCAGCCACTGAAAAAACTGGAAAAAGCAAATGTACAAACATCAGTGGCTGAACTGAACTGAGAGGCAAAAGCCCCCAGAGGGGACCCAGAAGGCCCCCACAGAAGTGCAGGACAAAATGCAAAAATCAAGCACAAAAACAAAAAGAAGAAAATGTCTTATCTGTTAGCAGGAGATTCAGACACGACACAGCAGGCTACCAAGGAAACAGGAATCAAGGATTGAGACCAGAACAATTGATCACCGGCAACCCTGATGGGAAGGTGACTCCCTTATATAAGACCAGTCAGTAACACCTGATTCCCAATCCTCACAATCTTCACTGGACAGTCCAGTACCGTTTGTAACCACCAGAGAGAGCTTCTGCTCAGAACTCATTTCCAGCCTATTCACAACAGAACACGTTGCTCCGGCACTCCCCTAATGGTGGAGTGACCAGATATAGTACTGAGTGCGCAGCCATTGGTTAATTAGCTATTTCAAAAAATGCACGCTGCCCCTTTAAGAGAGACGGTTGGCGCGGCCTCGCGTCCTAAGCAGACTATCTGGAGGCCTACCAGTAGCGTGCCAGGAAGTGGAGGAGGACACAGGACGCCGAAGAGCAGATGGGACAGGTGAGTGAGCAGAACGGAGTGCAGAGCCAGCGCTGGGACCGGGTGTAACAGTATCCCCCTCTTTACTCCCCCTCTTTTTCAAGCCTGCGTGAAATCTTTTAAGAAGAAGAGGGGCCTGGATGTTCTCTTTAGGCTCCCAAGACCTCTCCTCAGGACCAAAACCCTTCCAGTCCACCAGGTAATAGATCCTACCTCTTACTCGCTTAGAGGCCAAGATATGTTTTACCTCAAAAACATCATCCTCAGAGACCGGATCAGGAGTGGTACCCGGGTCCTTAAAGAAGGAGCTCAACACTACTGGTTTGAGGAGGGAGACATGAAAGGATTTAGGTACTCTAAGAGAATTAGGCAATTTCAGTTTATAAGAGACCGGGTTGATTTGTCTCAAGACTTCAAAGGGACCAATGAAACGGGGACCCAATTTGTACGATGGTAACTTCAGACGGATGTACTTGGAGGAGAGCCATACCTTGTCTCCTGGACGAAAGATGGGAGCCTCCAAACGTCTTTTGTCCGCATGCGTTTTCATACGTTGAGAAGCTTTCTCCAAAGCCGACCTGGTCTCTCTCCAAATGTTCGAGAAATTCTTAGACAAGGTATCGACTGCCGGAACATCAGACAATCCCGAGACAGGAAGAGGAATTCCGGGTTGCAGTCCAAACACAATCTGAAAGGGAGACTTTCCAGAAGATTCACTTACTTGGTTGTTGTAGGAGAATTCCGCCCAGGGCAGTAATTCTACCCAGTCATTATGATGAGCGTTGACGAAGTGACGCAGGTATCCAGCCAGGATTTGATTGATCCTCTCCACTTGCCCATTAGACTGGGGATGATATGCAGAAGAAAAATCTAGTTCAATTTTTACCCTTTTACAGAGTCCTCTCCAGAACTTAGAGGTGAACTGGACGCCCCTGTCGGACACGATGTGGAGAGGAAATCCATGTAGACGGAAGATGTGCTGAATGAAGTGAGCGGCCAGTTCTGGAGCAGACGGGAGGCCAGATAGCGGAACGAAGTGGGCCATTTTAGAGAAGCGATCCACCACAACCCATACCACTGAGCAGCCAGAAGAAATGGGAAGATCCGTGATGAAATCCATTGCGATGTGCTGCCAGGGAGCGGACGGAATCAGAAGAGGCAGAAGCCTGCCGGCTGGTAGATGTTTAACAGTTTTGTTACGGGCACATGAAGGACAGGCTGCGACGAACTCCTAGATATCCTTGCCCATGGTAGACCACCAGTAATAACGAGAGATGAGTTGCTGCGTCTTTTTCTGACCAGCATGGCCAGCCAACTTAGAAGAATGACCCCAGCGCAGAACACGAGTACGATCAGAAGCGGACACGAAAGTCTTCCCAGGAGGAAGCCGGGCCAGATCAGTGGAGGCAACGGAGACTAACTTAGAAGGTTCAATAATGTGCTGAGGTTCTTCCTCCAGTTCAGGAGACAAGAAGGCTCTAGAGAGTGCGTCTGCCTTGATGTTCTTGTCAGCTGGGTGGAAATGAAGTACAAAATTGAAACGGGCAAAAAATAATGCCCAACGGGCCTGACGGGGATTCAGTCTTAAAGCAGATTGGAGATAGGCAAGGTTTTTATGGTCGGTGAATATGATTACCTGGTGATGAGCTCCTTCAAGAAGATGTCTCCATTCTTGCAGAGCCAATTTGATGGCCAACAGTTCGCGATCACCGACAGAGTAGTTCCTTTCTGCAGGAGAAAAAACCTTGGAAAAAAAAACACACGAGATCATCCGCCCGGTAGACGACTTCTGGGTCAGAACTGCTTCTGCATCTATGGAAGAAGCGTCAACCTCAAGAAAAAATTGCTCACTTGAATTAGGACGATGGAGAACGGGTGCGGAAGTGAAGGCTTTTTTGAGAGAAACAAAGGCCTCTTCTGCCTCGGAGGACCATTCCTTAGAGTTTACGCCTTTCCGGGTTAAGGCTGTGATTGGAGGCACTCGGGTGGAAAAGTGTGGAATAAATTTCCGGTAGTAATTGGCGAACCCGAGGAACCTTTGTATGGCTTTTAGCCCAGACGGACGAGGCCAGTTGAGAACTGCAGACAACTTCTCCGGATCCATCTTTAATCCTGTGGAAGATACAATGTACCCAAGGAAAGGCAAAGAAGACTGCTCAAAGAGGCATTTCTCATATTTGGCATATAGCCTGTTCTCTCTCAGTCTTTGTAAGACCAGGCGTACTTGCCTCCGGTGTGACGTCAAGTCAGCAGAAAAAAATCAAAATATCGTCCAGGTAAACCACGACACAAGTATAGAGCAAGTCCCTGAAAATGTCATTAACAAATTCCTGAAAGACCGCAGGTGCATTGCTCAGGCCGAATGGCATTACCAGGTATTCATAGTGGCCGTCACGGGTGTTGAAGGCTGTTTTCCATTCGTCCCCCTCTCTGACTCGGATCAGGTTGTAGGCCCCTCTGAGGTCCAATTTGGTGAAGATCTTGGCCCCTCGGAGACGATCAAACAGCTCTGAAATAAGAGGTAATGGATACCTGTTTTTTACCGTGATTTGATTTAGACCCCGATAGTCAATGCAGGGCCGCAAGGATCCATCCTTTTTCTTCACAAAGAAGAATCCAGCTCCTGCCGGTGACGATGACTTTCGGATAAATCCTCTAGCCAGATTCTCTTGGATGTAGTCCGACATGGCCTGAGTCTCTGCCTGTGAAAGGGGATAAACTCTCCCGCGAGGAGGAGATGCTCCAGGAAGAAGCTCTATCTGACAGTCATACGACCTGTGTGGAGGTAATCTCTCAGCCTCTTTTTTCCCAAAGACGTCAGAGAAGGACCAATAGGCGGAAGGCAACCCTGGCAGGGTATCAGGCTGGACTGGAGGCGAAACAGGTTGAATCCGGGTTAAGCAACGATTCATGCAGGTATCTCCCCAACGCAGAACTTCTCCAGTTTTCCAATTAAGGACTGGTTCATGCATCTGGAGCCAAGGTAAACCTAAAAGCATGGGATGGGATAAACCAGGATATACATAAAATCGCATTCGTTCAGTATGCATTAGACCTACCCGGAGTTCCACCAACTCGGTTTGAAACTGGATGGGCTCGGTCAGCGGTTTGCCATCCACGGCGGACACCTGTAACGGATCAGGAAGACGCTGGACTGGTAAGCGGTAATGATCCACAACCGCCTGCTGGATGAAGTTCCCTGCAGCTCCAGAATCCAATAGACAATGTTCGGAGAATTTTATTGCTCCATAGGACACGGAGACTGAGATGTGTAAAGAGGGAGAGGACTGTTCTCTACCTAGGTTGGCCCCTCCTACCGGACCTAGGCACTGGAGTTTCCCGACTTTTTAGGACAGAAATGGATCAAATGTTCAGAACTACCGCAGTAGTAACAACTTTCCTCCTTGCGACATGCCTCCCGGCGGCGGGTGGCCAAACTTACATGGTCCACCTCCATGGCCTCGGAGGCGGAGGGCGAAGTACCTGTTTTGTACAAACTAGAGTCCAGGTGATAGGACCTTTTGTCCCGCTTGATCTCCATGGAGCGCTCCTGAAAACGCAGGTCAATTCGGGTTGCCAAGGATATTAGCTCCTCCAAGAGGGTAGGTCTGTCCCGTCCCGCCAGCTCATCCTTGATTCTTCCGGATAGGCCTTCCCAGAAGTTAGCAACCAGGGCCTCATTGTTCCACGATAATTCAGACGAGAGGGTGCGGAATTTAACAGCATACTGAGCTACCGTGAGAGTACCTTGGCACAGGCGGAGCAGAGCTGAGGCAGTCGAAGTGGTGCGACCAGGTTCATCGAAAGTCCTGCGAAAAGCCTCTAGGAAAGATTGAAGATCGTTAACCAGCGGATCCCCTCTCTCCCATAGCGGGTTTAGCCAGGCGAGGGCCTCTCCTCCCAGGTGTGACATGATGAAGCCCACCTTGGCTTGTTCAGAAGCAAACATATGCCCCAAGATTCCGAAGTGTAGAGTGCACTGATTGAAGAAACCCCGACACAGAGTAGGGTCACCCTGGAAACGGGTAGGAGCCGCCAGACGGGGACCTTGACTTGCCATGGGAACTGGTACCTGATTATTGATAGAAGAGTCAGGTGCAGAAGAGGACCCCAAGGAATCCATGCGGGTAGACAAGCTGCGTAGATAAGTCGTGATCTTGTCCTGTTGAACTCCCAAACGGGTCACCTCCTGGCACAGATCCGTGGTCGGAGATCTCTGGGATCCAGCGGGTTCCATGGCCGGAGCAATCTGTAACGAATGGAAGCGGAGGCAGAGGTGGTGAAGTTCACATTCGTTTTTATTTTTTAATGTGGAACCTCGAGACCGCGGTCCGGGGGGCTCCGAAGGGGGCGTAACTAGTGAGCCCCGGGTACCTGTAGTAAGGCCCCTCGAACAGGACCAGAATGGAATACCCGGAGGACACAGGTGCTACCTCCAGTTAGACCCCGGACACGTGGCAGCTGTCCCAGAGGGACCAAAAGGGTAACAGATATTTACAGAGTCCGTGGAAAGTTCTTGACGGAGAAGGGTAAGGTCCTGGTCCAGAACGGATGGTAGAAGGCTGGCTTCAGTGACCTTGTCACGGTCCACGGGTACGGATGGCTGATGGCGGAACAGGATGACACTTGCGCCAGTAATAGCCGAGATTGTCCAAGATAGCCAGATACAGGTTAGCAATGATCTGAGGAGACAAACAGTATCAGCGAAGCACAGAGACTGCAGACGCAGCGCATACAGATCAGGAACAGAACCGGATGTAGCAATGATAGAACACGTTGCTCCGGCACTCCCCTAATGGTGGAGTGACCAGATATAGTACTGAGTGCGCAGCCATTGGTTAATTAGCTATTTCAAAAAATGCACGCTGCCCCTTTAAGAGAGACGTGGGCGCGGCCTCGCGTCCTAAGCAGACTATCTGGAGGCCTGCCAGCAGCGTGCCAGGAAGTGGAGGAGGACACAGGACGCCGAAGAGCAGATGGGACAGGTGAGTGAGCAGAACGGAGTGCAGAGCCAGCGCTGGGACCGGGTGTAACATGGGGTTCCTCAAGGATCAGTCCTAGGCCCCCTCCTATTGGACAAACAATCAGTAGATTTGGTGTCCAGTACCATCTCTATGCTGATGACACCCAATTATACACTTCTTCACCCGTTATCATGCCTGCCTTTTCAGAAAACACCAGTGATTGTCTTACCGCTGTCTCTAACAGCATGTCCTCCCTCTTTCTGAAACCGAACCTGTCAAAAACTGAACTCGTGTTTCCTCCCTCTACTAACCTACCTTTGCCTGGCATTGCCATCTCCGTGTGTGGTTCCACCATTACTCCCCAGCAACATGCCCGCTGTCTTGGGGTCATACTTGATTCCAGCTTTCATTCACCCCCCCACATCTGATCACTGTTTCGCTCTTATTATCTGCATCTCAAAAAGATTTCTAGAATTCTACCTTTTCTTACTTTAGACTCTGCAAAAACTCTTACTGTTTCTCTTATTCATTCTCGTCTGGACTATTGTAACTCTCTACTAATCGGTCTCACTCTTACCAAACTCTCCCCTCTCCAATCTGTCTTGAATGCTGCAGCCAGGATCATATTCCTCACCTATCGTTATACCGATGCCTCTACCTTGTGCCAGTCATTACACTGGTTACACATCCATTCCAGAATCCAGTACAAACTTATTACCCTCACCCACAAAGCACTCCATGGCTCAGCACCACCCTACATCTCCTCCCTTGTCTCAGCCTACCACCCTACCCGTGCCCTCCGTTCTGCTAATGAATTGAGGTTAGCATCCTCAAGAATCAGAACCTCCCACTCCCATCTCCAAGACTTTTCACGTGCTGCGCCAATTCTTTGGAATGCACTACCCAGGTTAATACGATTAATCCCCACATTAATCGTGCCCTAAAAACGGACTTGTTCAGACTGGCATACCGCCTCAACGCATTAACCTAAATATCCCTGTTGGTCCATTCCAAAAAATTTCTACCATAATCAGGTACCTCGTATTATGTTCTCACCGCTTTATGCATTTAATAGTCCTCTGTGTCTGTACTGTTACATACTTAGGCTGATAACCGGTTCATGCAGAATTACATGAACACCCGATTCTTACACTATGGCTGGTCCGAACAATGAAAGCAATTGTCACCATCCACCTTCCGTGTCTCCCCTTTTTCCTCATAGATTGTAGCTTGCGAGCAGCAGGACCCTCATTCCTCTCTGTATCTACTCTGATCTGTGTTTATTGTTATGCTGTAATGTCTATTGTCTGTACAAGTCCCCTCTATAATGTACAGCGCTGCGGAATATGTTGGCGCTATAGAAATAAAATTATTATTATTATTATTATTAATAATCTTCTTGGCCTGGAATGAACAAGTTGGTGACATAATACAATATCTATCTATCGGTGGTGCAGTGGGCAGCTAGCCGAAGCCGCATGGCCCAGGGCTCATCCCACCAAACGCCCGCTCTCCTTTTACCGTGGGCATAATACTACTCCGACAACACAGGGTGAGGGTAAAACAGTGTGGCAATACTTTATTGAACCACAACACAGGTAAATAACACTTTGAATAGACCAAACAAAATACCAAAGATGGAGCAAAATTAAGAGCAGCTGTGACATCAGAGCTTCCAGGGCCGACTACCCCCACCTATAGCACACACAAAGAAAACGTAACGACAAGCTTAGGAATCTGACAGTCCATTGAGGTACAAGGCCAGGTGACCGGATTCTCATAACCTGGCTTCTTTTAACATCTCCATGGAGACAGGTGACCCGTGAGTCCCAATCAGGGCTTTCCTAAATGTATCCATGGGGCTCAAGTGACTGGTGGGACCAAATTCTGACTACCCCAAACGTATCCATGGGTTCAGTGATGGTCAATGGAGAAGATCTGTATTC
>JARQOD010013767.1:0-13894 GCA_033576555.1 Oophaga sylvatica
TTTAAAACTCTGCTCTTTCTTTTCCTCAGTACCAGTCAGTGTGCCCACAGTACCTGCCACTGATCCCATAATGCCAGTCACTGTGCCCTCAGTACCAGTCAGTGTGATCACCAGTGCTAAATGAGTGTGGTCGGGGCGTGGACATGGGTGTGATTAGTTGTGAAATGGGTGTGGTCAGGGGCGTGGCCTAAAATTTGCCGCAACCTCTGTCCCTCTTTCACATCTTCAAAAGTTGGGAGGTATGTGAATATGTGTTATTAATTTTATAAGGGGGAGACATAAAGATTAACAAAGAGTTGTCCAAGTAGTAGACAACTTCTTTAAAGTTTCTGCTATACATTTGCTTTTTCATATGTGATAAATGGACAATAGATTCATTAGAGCAGATATCCCTCAATCTCTCTGACTTTGAGAGTCACATTCAGCTATGAAAAATGTCATGGACTATTCATCCAGAGGCTCATAAGCTACAGCCAGCTCCTGCCCCACTGGCAGCAGTGACACCTAGAGCCCCCTATTACCAGTATAATGACAGCCAAAGCTTTTCCACTGAAATCACACCAAGGCAGTATGCCAAGCTCCAGGATTTTCTATGTTATCTCCATTCCAATCTGCTCTTTTGCACAGGGCTACACACAAGAGTCACCATGAAGAGATCTTATATATATGATATTTGCTACATCTGTTGCTAATGCACCAAGCTGGTAGGCAGTCACGAGCCACACACATCACAGGCCTGCGAGCGACGTGGCTCTTGAACTACAAGTTGGGGATCCCTGCATTAGAGCATGATGTTCTAATATACAAGATAATAAAAAATCCTATTTTCTTACTTATAAGGAATCTGTCACCAGGTTTTTATTATGTAATCTGGGAGAAGCATGATGCAGGGATAGAGACCCTGAATATTGCAATGTATCACTTATTGGGCTGTTTACTGTAGTTTTGATAAAATCACTATTTTATAAGCTGCAGATCTACCAGTTCTCTGAATGCTGAGCTCTGTATAACCCCAGCCACATCCCTGATTGACAGCTTTCTGTGGACCCTGTTCATTGGCAGAAAACTGGTAATCATTGACGGAGCCGTAGTTGCACAAAGCAAAAAGATTAAATGGCACAAGATAACTAGTGCTCTAGCAATAATCAACTGGTAATAAAACAATGATTTTATTGAAATTAGAGCAAGAAGCCTAGTTAATGATGCCTTACTGGAATCTGGGTCTCTGTCCTTATCAAACTGCTCTCAGATTAAGGGCTTATACCCATACGCGAGATAAAAAACGGTCCGATTTCCGGACTGAAAAAAGGATGAGTGCCATGCAAGTGTCATGTGATTTCTGTGCGATTTTTAAATGGAACATCCATATGACATGCGTATGCCATCTGTATGCAATGCGATTTTAACATGAGCTATTACATTCAGCAGTTCTCACTGTGATCAGCTGTGAATACACTGAGCATGAACTGCGATGCCCTCTTCACTGGCATTTTCCCATGGTACAGAGGTCATCGCAGTTCAGGCTGTGAAGGAGCGCAGACTCAGTGCCATCACAGCTAGTCACTGAGGCTGTGCTGGCAGCTTCTCCTCATTCACCAGTGGTTTTTCAGCTGGGACGGTTGCATCTTAGCACTGTCCAGGTTGAAAAATGTATATTCTCCAGATATGGATTACGGCGTGGGACACAATGACGGACAGGTATAGTATATTGTTGCTTTTCTATTTCATTTTTATTACAGGAGATCAAGGGTGTCACATGGATTACGGGTTGTTGTATGGTTTACCGTATATACTCGTGTATAAGCCGAGATTTTCAGCACCTTTTTTCGTGCTGAAAATTCCCCATCGGCTTATACACGAGTCATAGGGCAGAAACCAGCGGGGGAGGGGATGCCGCGGCAGGAGCCGGTGGCTGGGATCATACTCACCCCTCCCCATGCCATCGCTGAGGGTCCCTGCAATCCTGCGTTCTCCCCGGCTTCCTGCAGCTCTCCAGCACTGAGCGGTGACGTAATACCCGCTCATTAAGGTCATGTAATATGGACGCGACGCCACCCATGGACGTGGCCTCAATATTCATGGCCTTAATGAGCGGTATTACATCACCGCTCAGTGCTGGAGAGCTGCAGGAAGCCGGGGAGAACGCAGGATTGCAGGGACGCTCAGCGATGGCACGGGGAGGGGTGAGTATGATGGAGGAGAGGACAAGGAGCACGGAGCTGGACTGGGGATAGAACAGTGGACGGGGGAAGCATGGAGGAGGACGGGGGGAGAACGGAGGACGGGGGAAGCATGGAGGAGGACGGGGGAAGCATGGAGCAGGACGGGGGGAGGACGAGGAAGCATGGAGGAGGACTGGGGGGAGGACGGGGGAAGCATGGAGGAGGACAATGAGCACGGAGCAGGATGGGGGGAGGATGGAGGGCACAGAGGAGCACGGAGAAGGACGGGGGGAGAGGATGGAGGGCACAGAGGAGCACGGAGCAGGACGGGGGGGCACAGGAGGACAGAGAAGGAATGGGGAGCACAGCGGAGGACGGAGCAGGAGGGGGGGAGTACAGAGGAGAATGGGGGAGCACAGAGCTGGATGGGGGAGCAAGGAGCAGGACGGGGGCAGCACAGAGCAGGAGGGCAGTTTATACACCTGGCTTATACACGAGTCAATAAGTTTTCCCAGTTTTTTGTGGCAAAATTAGGGGGGTCGGCTTATACACGGGTCGGCTTATACACGAGTATATACGGTAATTAAGAATAATAAAGAAGTCTGTGTCTTTATTTTAAGTAAAGGATTTTTTACTGGGTGTCTGTGTTTTCTTTACAATTAGACTAAGGGTTTAGTAATAGGGGCATCTTATTGACGCCTCATCATTACTAACCTCTGGGCTTGATGTCACCTGAAAGAAGGAGAAAGGTGACATCAAGCCTGAAAGGTGACATCAAATTAAACCCTCAACTATTGGTGACAAAGGTGACAACTAAAGAAAAAGGCATCAAGCCCCCAACTAAAGGTGACATCAAGCCTGAAAGGTGACATCAAGCCCCCAACTATTACCTCACTTGCTACTGCTACAGGGCAGTGGGAAGAGAGAAGCTAAGTGACGGAATTGGCACATCTTAGAGATGAGCCTTTTCTGGGGCCGTTGAGAGCTGATGTATTTAGCCAGGGGGCCTGTATTCATGGCCTCTTCCTAGGCTATTAATATCAGCCCGCAACTGTCTTCATAGCCATTGCTGGCTATTAATTATATTATATTTTCGATAAACAAATCTTTTATTAATTAAATACATGTCCAGTATTTGGCACACACACTATACTAATTGTATTTGTCACTGACATGTATATATCTAACTATTCTACATGGTTTTATTGTATGTAATACTTCTCTTCTATCCTGTCGGCTCCTGTAGTGATTTTACAGAAGTCGACAAATGAATTACCGACTATTCTTCTATATATCTCTCTCTGTAATATATATATATATATATATATATATATATATATATATATGTGTGTTCTATGTGTATATATCTTTTATAACCTGTCAGTGTGATTTTACTAAACACCCCATATGAATTGCTGGCTTTTCTTCTATCTATCTATCTATCTATCTATCTATCTATCTATCTATCTATCTATCTATCTATCTATCTATCTATCTATCTGTCTGTCTGTCTGTCTATCTATGTAATATAAATACATATATATGCATGTGTGTCACTGACTATATACAGTACAGACCAAAAGTTTGGACACACCTTCTCATTTAAAGATTTTTCTGTATTTTCATGACTATGAAAATTGTACATTCACACTGAAGGCATCAAAACTATGAATTAACACATGCATTACACTTAACAAAAAAGGGTGAAACAACTGAAATTATGTTTTATATTCTAGGTTCTTCAAAGTAGCCACCTTTTGCTTTGATTACTGCTTTGCACACTCTTGGCATTATCTTGATGTATATATGTGTATATATCTATTCTTTTCTAAGGCTACTTTCACACATCAGTTTTTTGACGTCAGGCGCGATCCGGCGTGTTTTTAAAAAACCGGATCCGGTACCGGATGCGTTTTTTTTGTAATTGACTTTCATTATCGCCGGATCGCGCCTGATGTCGTTGCGTTGCATCCGTTTTTTGGAAATGTACATTCCGGCGGCCGGACAAGACGCTCACTACAACTTTTTTTTTTTTTCCGGATCCGCCTGATAGTGCCTGAAGCGGCGCATCAGGCGGCCGGAAATAATAGAAGTGTATGGAACCGGACCAGTATTTTGTGCAATCCGTCAAAAGACTGATCCGGATTCTGGAAACCAAGGTCTCTCTCTCTCTCCTCGGTCCGGACATGCGTACCTGCATTTTCCAGGTTGAAAAGGTCAGGTCGGATCCGGCAAGAAAACTGATCCGTTGCATCAGTTTTTTCAAAATCAGAGCCGGATCCGTCCTATCAGGTATACGACGGATTAGGCCTAACACCAAAAACCTGATGTGTGAAAGTAGCCTAAGCTGTCAGTGTGATTTTACTGTAGCCGCACATGAATTGCCGGCTTTTCAAAGGACACTCGTGCGTATAAAACGGACAGCACTCGCATGGTGTGAGTGCTGTGCAATTTTTTTCTCTCACGCATTGACTTGCATTGGCGAGTCTCATCCAAGATACGTAGCAAATCGCAGCATGCTGCGATTTTTTCTCAGTCCGATTTCAGCTGAGAAAAAAATTGTAGATGAGATGTCACCTATTGAATAACATTGGTCCGAGTACAATCCGATTTTTTTAACGGATTGCACTCGTCCGTATTTCTCACAAATGGGTATGAGCCCTAAACAGCAAAAACATGTTGACAGATTCATTTACTATCAGTTGCAATACTACCATCTTCCACTGGATGGAACACTTTCACTTCACAGCTCGTATAAATGTTATTTATTTATTTTAATTGCGTTTCCAATGCCATTAATATAAAAATTCAAGACCCCCCTGTTAAAATACCAGCTTGTTGTCATATAAATAAAATTACCAAGAAGAATCATTTAAGAACTTTTTACACCTTTAATGTCTCTCAGAATCTATACAAATCCTTTAAAAATACACATGAAATTTGTCTGGTATAGAAAAATGAAAATAAATGTAATAAAATAATGTGGTTGCACAAATATGCAGACCCTAAGACTAATACTTTTGGGTAGGAGTCTATCAGAAAGGCTCATGTAGAATTGCAATCTTTGTCCACTCTTCTCTTTGACCATACTTCTCTCCAAATCTTCATCTCCTGTGTACAGCGCCCTCTCTTGGTCAACCCACAGATTTTCAATGGGATTCAGGTCTGGGTTTTGGATGTGCTATTCCAAAACTAAGACTTTCTGACAAAACTATTTTTTTTATAACTGTTCATAATTTCCTCCACTTTGCCTAAAGCCCCAGGTTCAGCTGACTTTAAAGGTGGAAAAAATTCTGAAATAATTCTTCTTGGTATAACTTTTGTACATGACAATAACGTGGCTTTTCGCCAGGGGTCTGTAGACTTTTTATATCCATGTATATATGAAGAGAACTTTCTAACAAAGAAAAAATTTATGTTTCAAAAATTGTGCTGATGTAAAGTAGACATGTGGGAAATGTTATTTATTAACTATTTTGTGTGACACATCTCTCTGATTTAAGGGCATAAAAATTAAATGTTTGAAAATTGTGAAATTTTCTAAATTTTTGCCAAATTTCCTTATAGAAGTCATATCGAAGAAATTTTACCACTATCATGAACTACAATATGTCATGAAAAAACAATCTAGGAATCAGTGGGATACGTTGAAGCGTTCCAGAGTTATATCCTCATAAAGTGACACTGGTCAGAATTGGAAACTTTGGCTTGGTTATTAGGCTATGTGCACACGTTCAGGATTTTTCGTGTTTTTTTAGCGTTTTTTCGGCGGTTTTCTGCTGAAAAACGCATGCATTAAGCATCCTATTATTAGAATACATTCCGCAATTTTTGTGCACATGCTGCTTTTTTTTCCGCGAAAAAAACACATCGCGGAAAAAATGCACGCATGTTCATTGTTTTTGCGCAATCGCGGCGATTCCGCCGCCATAGGAATGCATTGAACCGCTTACTTTCCGCATGTGGCTATGCCCACCATGCACAAAGCGAGCTGTTCATGTGTGGTTGGTACCCAGGGTCTGGAGGAGATGAGACTCTCCTCCAAGCCCTGTGTACCATATCACTGTTAAAAGAATAATTAAAATAAAATATTGTGATATTCTCACCTTCCGGCAGCCCCTGCAGCTTTTGCGCTCCTCAGCGATGCTCCCGGCTACTCCCGTTCCCAGTGATGCATTGTGAGAATCACCCCAGATGACGTAGCGGTCTCCCGTGATGCTACGTCATTTAGGGTCATTGTCGCCAAGCATCACTGGGAACGGGAGTTGCCGGGAGCATCGTGAGGACCAGGAAGGCTGCAGGGGCTGCCGGAAGGTGAGAATATCACGATTTTTATTTTTTTTATTATTTTTAACATTAGATCTTTTTACTATTGATGCGACATAGGCGGCATCAATAGTAAAAAGTTGCTCACACTTGTCAAACACTATGTGTGACTCGTGTAACCAACCTGTCAATCAGCTAATTACGCTTGCAAAACGCTAGTTTTTAGCAGGAATACGCATACCAATAAAATGCGTATTTCCCGCGGGAGGGAGGTGCGGGATTGCAGCGGATATTGCCGCGGCAATTCTGATACGTGTGCACATAGCCTTAAGGTCAAAATTGGCTCGGTGATTAAGGTGAAAATTTTCTTCCTCCAGCGTTTAGTTACATGCAGACGCAGGGCAGGTTATTAACATTATTAACCTGCAGATTAACCTAATTTCTGCAGATTAATAGTATTTTTGTCTGGTGACAGGTTCCCTTTCATTCTCCAACAAGACCCCCAACTAGCCCAGCCCTGTCTCCTCCTCCTGCAGTTCTGTCACATATAATACAGCACAATACAGCGTTTCCTATATCATCTGCTCCCCAGACACCACTTACATCAGAGCTACAATGAACAACAGTCACATTGTCTGCATTTTACTGCTTCTCAGCTCCGGTAAGAAGACGCTGGTTTATTCTGTCTGTAGAGCAGAAAAGTAATGAAGATTTTATTATAATTGTGTCATATCCTGTATCTATAACGTATAACTAAGTTAATTCATAACAGTAATGTTTATTATATGTGATCTTTTACAGAACATATTACTGGAGACTCCATTGAGCCAATGAATACCCTGATATATACTGAAGAAGGGAATAACGTCACTCTCTCCTGCCTATAAAACTTCATCTGGCTACAGCAGTTACTATCTGTACTGGTATCGCCATTATCCTGGATCAGCCCCACAATACATAACACGTAGAATTAGTAAAGGTGCCACCGGTGATTCTGATCAGGGGAGATTCACATCTGATGTGACTTAAACTCTACAGAACTGTTTATCAGGGATGTGAAGACAGAGGACTCGGCCCCTATCTCTGCGCTCTGCAGGAGCACAGTGTGACAATTCTCACCTCTCATTCTACAAAACCTCATACATAACAGTTTACTGGGCAAAGCCAGCATTTCTGTAGATTGTTTGCACTGTTATTCAGAGTTTGCTGTGATTATACTATAGAAAATCTAAGAAGATCCTTGATGTCAAAGCTTTAATAATAATAATAATCTTTATATAACGCCATCATATTCCGCAGCGCTTTACAGTTTAACAGTTTCAGAACACAAGTCATAAGTAACAACGTTAACAATACAATAATTAAAGCGAAATAAGCCGCCCCTGTTCGTGAGAGCTTACAATCTACAATGAGGTGGGGGAGATACAAAGTACAGGTGTTTATATACAATGGTGCATTTACAATGATGATCCAGCCATCTTGAGGGAGTTGAGGGATGGATGGAGATAGTGAATGGGCTACACACACACTTACACAGAATACATAGAATGACTTTGATTAGTGAATGTGATAGGCCGCTCTGAACAAATGTGTTTTGAGAGAGCGCCTGAAACCATGCAAATTGTGGATAGTCCTAATTTCTTGGGGTAGAGCATTCCAGAGGATTGGCGCAGCGCGGGAGAAGTCTTGGAGTCGGGAGTGGGAGGTACGGATTAGTGCAGAGGTTAGTCGAAAGTCGTTTGCAGAGCGCAGCAGTCGGTTAGGCCGATAGATAGAAATGAGGGAGGAGATGTAGGGGGGTGCTGCACTGTGGAGAGCTTTGTGGGTGAGAACCAGTACTTTGAATTGGATCCTATAATGATATTATCTCTAGTTATGCAGTAACCTTACATCGAATTTGAAATTGTAAAGGGTTACCATGTTTTAAAGGAGCTGTCCACTACTCGGACAACCCCATCTCAATCCCTATGTTTTCCCCTGGTAAAATAATTACATCTATACTCACCTGCGGTGCCAACGCCGTTCCAGTGGTGTTGGCACTGGATCTAGTTGGAATTACATGACAACAAATCACGCGATCCCTGCAGCCAATCAGCGCTGGTTTTACTCTCCCCTACCTTCGAGCAAATCACATACTCTTCCAGTTCCTCCAGATGTATGTGATTCATTTGAAAGTGGGGAGAGTGAAGACAGCAATGATTGGCTGCAGTGATTACGTGACATAACAATGTCACATAATCCCTGGGAGAGGCAGGGTGAATATGTGTTATTAATTTTATAAGGGGAAAACATAAGGATTAAGAAAGAGTTGTCCAGGTAGTAGACAACTTCTTTAAAGTTTCTGCAATGTATTTGCTTTTTCATATGAGATAAATGGACAATAGATTCATTACAGCATATGCCCCCAATCTTTCTGACTTTGAGAGTCACATTCAGCTATGAAAAAGGGTCACATTCATCTCTAAGGCTAAGTGCACACGTCAGGAATTTGTGCAGAATTTTCCTGAGCAAAACCTGACTTTTTCCGTGGTTAAAACGCACGTTTTTTTCGCTTTGTTGGTGCGTTTTTTGCACGGATTTTAAGCATTTTTACCTGAACTTTCCAGGTCAATAATATAGCGGGAAAAATGCTAGAATTCCGCGAAATTAATGAACATGTTGGTTCTTTTTCCGAGATGCGTTTTTTTCGCGGAAAAAAACGCACCATGTGCACAAAAATTGCGGAATTCATTCTAAATCATGGGATGATTAATTCATGCGTTTTTGATGTGTTTTTTCCTGCGAAAAAAACGTGAAAAAAACGCAAATAATCCTGAACGTGTGCACTTAGCCTAAGAGAGGCTCACAAGCTGCAGCCAGCTCCTGCCCCTCTGGCAGTAGTGATACCTAGAGCCCCCTATTATTAGTATAATAACAGCCAAAGCTTTCCAACTGAAATCACACCAAGGCAGTATGCCAAGATCCAGGATTTTTTATCTTATTTCCATTAAGATCTGCTCTTTTGCATAGGGCTACACACAAGAGTCACCATCTAGAGATCTAACAGATATTTGCTACATCGGCTGCTAATGCACCAAGCTTGCAGGCAGCTGCGAGCCATACACATCACAGGCCCATGAGCCACATGTGGCTCTTGAGCTACAAGTTTGGGATCCCTGCATTAGAGCATGAAGTTCTAATATACAAGAGAATAAAAATCCTATATTCTTACTTATAAGGAATCTGTCACCAGGTTTTTATTATGTTATCTGAGCGCATCATGATGTAGGGATAGAAACCCTGATTACTGCAATGTATAACTGATTGGGCTGTTTGCTGAAGTTTTGATAAAATCACTATTTTATAAGCTGTAGATCTACCAGTTCCTTGAATGCTCAGCTCTGTATAACCCCAGCCACATTCCTGATTTCTGTGGACCCTGTTCATTGGCAGAAAGCTTCTAATCAGTGATGGAGTTGGAGCGCACGCCAGGGCTGTGGGTATACCTGGTACCGGGCCACTTATATAATGGGCAGTGTCACGGCAGCAGTGACCCGGTCCGTGGCCCTAGGCTTCCAATAAAAGGGGGATGATGATGAAAAAGAGGAAAGATAAAGAGTTTGTAATAAGGTGTTCGTGACGCCACCTGTGGTACTCGGCAATAAAGATGTTAGCCGACGCTGCAGATTCAGTCCACTGGGACAGTTGTTGATGCAGCAGAGTTGGTTCAGCCCTACACAGGCAGGGCGATGTCCCAGGGCAGTTAGGATATTAAAGATAATGTTGGAGGTGAATGTGGTGCAGGTGGCACAGGAAAGATTCAGAGTACACAGCAGGGTGCAGTTTCCAATGCTTTACTCACAGTTCTTATGTACACAGATGCCCGCTTGGTGCCGTGTCCTCCAGGTGAGGGGTCCAGCAAACTCCCAGCTAGATCAGGATACATCTTTCCAGGACTCCCTTCAATATGTTCCTTTCTCGGTCATCTCACTGTGCTGCCTTTCCACCTTTCCTTCCTGTCCAGCACCTAACAGTCAGTGTCCCAAGCCACTAGCCGCGGACCTTGTCGGGCGACATTCTTTAAGTCCCCTTGCTCCATTATGGCTACATTTTCGGCAAAGATAACTGTGGCTTGTAGCTGAAGCACCTAGAAGTGCCCTTACCTCCAGCTTGCTA
Organism: Oophaga sylvatica; assembly: GCA_033576555.1. Taxonomy (NCBI): domain Eukaryota; kingdom Metazoa; phylum Chordata; class Amphibia; order Anura; family Dendrobatidae; genus Oophaga; species Oophaga sylvatica. The sequence continues at coordinate 10,584 of JARQOD010013767.1, forward strand.
GCTGGGTCTGGTGATTTCACCACTAGTCTCTGGGGCCTGTACCCCACTGCGACCTGGTCCCTACACTACTGGATCGGGCTCCACAGATGGATTGCTGACTATCCGTGCCCCTAGGACCTCTTCTGTCCTTCCGGAAGAATTCTTCTGTCTCTTTCTTACTACTATCTTTCTGCGTCTGGGACAAGCTCCTAACAGCTTGTTCTCTGTCTGCAGCCTTTCTGATGCACTCCTTCTCCTAGCTCCCTCTGACTGCACTTATACTCACTTTCTCCTTACTCTGACATCAACTCCCTAACTATTACCCCACTTGCCACCACTACGGGGCAGTGGGAAGAGAGAGGCTAAGTGCCAGAATTGGCGTATCTTAGAGATGCGCCTTTTCTGGTGCATCTGAGAGCTGGTGTTTTTAGACAGGGGGGCCAGTATCCATGGCCCCGTCTTTTGCTATTAACATCATTCTTCAGCTGTCTGCATATGAATTGCTGGCTATTAATTATTGGGGAGCCCACTCCATTTTTTGCCGTAAAATAATCTTTTATTAATTAAATACATGTCCAGTATATTGCACACACACTATACTAATTGTATTTGTCACTGACTTGTATATATCTACCTATTCTATATGGATTTACTGTATGTAATCCATCTCTTCTATCCTGGCGGCTCCTGCAGTGATTTTACAGAAGCCGACAAATTACGGTAATTACCGACTATTATTCTATATATCTCTCTCTGCAATATAAATACATACATATATATAAATATATACAGGGCTGCCACTAGGAATTTCGGGGCCCCATACTGGCAAAATTTATGGGGCCCCCCTTGAGACTCCGCCCAGGCTCCACCCCCCCAGTTCCACATCCACCCTAGCTCCTCCTCCACCACGCAAACCTTCCAAAATCCCTCCGCTCTTTCATGGAAAAACTTCACTTCTGCACCATGCCCTCACCAATGACACATTAACACCAATCACTCGATGAATATGCAGCATTTTGCTTGTTTAGTATAATACACCCCATAGTCCTCAATATATTATAATGTGCACCACAGTCCTCCATATTGTAAAGTGCATACCCCATAGTCCTCCATATAATATAATGTATCCATAGTACTCCATATAGTATAATACGCTCCTAATAGCCCTCCATATATTAAAATACACTCAGTCATTCATATAGTATAATACACTCCTCATAGTGCTCCATATAGTATAATGCACCGCCATAGTCATCCATGTAGTACAATTCACTTCCCATAGTATAATGCACCCCATAGAACTTCTTCATATGGTATAATGTATTCCCCATAGTCCTCGATACAGTATAATGCAGCCCACATATTGTATAATGCAGTCACCCTATAGAGCATAATGCAGTCACCCCACAGAGCATAATGCAGCCACCTCACAGAGTATAATGCAACCACCCCAGAGTATAATGCAACCACCCCACAGAGTATAATGCAACCACCCCACAGAGTATAATGCAACCACCCCACAGAGTATAATGTAAACCCCCCATAGAATATAATTGAGCCTCCTTATATAGTATAATGTAGCCCCTCCATAAAATACAATGTAGCCCTCCTCATATAGTATAATGCAGCCCCCATAGAATATAATGTAGTTCCCTCATAAAGTATAATGAAGCCCCCATACAATATGATCTAGCCCCCATAGAATACAATGTAGCCACCTCAGACAGTATAATGTAGCCCCCTCATAAGAGTATGATGCAATCACCCCTCATAGAATATAATAAATATAATACAGCCCCTCAGAATATAATGTATCCCAAATAGAATATCATACAGCCCGCCTCCCCAAAGGAATATAACGTAGCCCCCATAGTATATAACACAGCCACAAAGTATATAACACAGCCACCCTATAAAATATAATATATCTCCCAATAGTATATAACACAGCCAACATAGTATATAGCATGGCCCACATAGTATATAGTGCAGCCCACATAGTATATAGCACGGCCCACATAGCATACAGCAGGACCCACATAATATACAGCACGGCCACATAGTATATAGCAGGGCCCACATAGTATATAGCACGGCCCGCATAGTAGATAACGTGGCCCGCATAGTATACAGCAGGGCCCAAATAGCATACTGCAGGGCCCACATAGTATATAGTGCAGCCCACATAGTATATAGCACGGCCCACATAGTATACAGCAGGGCCCACATAGTATATAGCGGGCCCACGTAGTATACACCATGGCCCACATAGTATACAGCAGGGCCCACATAGTATATAGCAGGGCCCACATAGTGTACAGCGTGGCCCACATAGTATATAGCAGGGCCCACATAGTATATAGCAGGGTCCACATAGTGTACAGCGTGGCCCACATAGTATATAGCAGGGCCCACATAGTATATAGCAGGGCCCACATAGTATATAGCAGGGCCCACATAGTGCACAGCGTGGCCTACATAGTATATAGCAGGGCCCACATAGTATATAGCAGGGCCCACATAGTACATAGCAGGGCCCACATAGTATACAGCAGGACCCACATAGTATATAGCAGGGCCCACATAGTGTACAGCGTGGTCCACATAGTATATAGCAGGGGGCCCCATAGTATATAGCAGGGCCCACATAGTATATAGCAGGGCCCACATAGTATACAGCAGGGCCCACATAGTATATAGCAGGGCCCACATAGTGTACAGTGTGGCCCACATAGTATATAGCAGGGCCCACATAGTATATAGCAGGGTCCACAGTGTACAGCAGGGCCCACATAGTATACGGCAGGGCCCACATAGTATACGGCAGGGCCCACATAGTATATAGCAGGGTCCACAGTGTACAGCAGGGCCCACATAGTATACGGCAGGGCCCACATAGTATATAGCAGGGCCCACATAGTGTACAGCGTGGCCCACATAGTGTACAGCGTGGCCCACATAGTGTACAGCGTGGCTGGCCCATATAGTGTACAGCGTGGCTGGCCCACATAGTGTACAGCGTGGCCCACATAGTGTACAGCGTGGCCCACATAGTATATAGTAGCAGGGCCCACATTGTACAGCAGGGCCCACATAGTATACGGCAGGGCCCACAAAGTATATAGCAGGGCTCACATAGTGTACAGCGTGGCCCACATAGTGTACAGCGTGGCTGGCCCATATAGTGTACAGCGTGGCCCACATAGTGTACAGCGTGGCTGGCCCACATAGTGTACAGCGTGGCTGGCCCACATAGTGTACAGCGTGGCCCACATAGTGTACAGCGTGGCCCACATAGTATATAGTAGCAGGGCCCACATTGTACAGCAGGG
>JARQOD010013768.1:0-13893 GCA_033576555.1 Oophaga sylvatica
GAGTTTTTAGGTTTAAAACCCCCTTGAAAGGATTTCCGGTTTCCTGGATTACATGCAGTAATAGGAAAAATTCTGTCATTATTAAGAAATAAAGACTAAGTAGTAAAAAAACAAATTGACTAGTGTGATCATTAAACATATTGAGTTGGGGCTATGCAGCAATTCAGTTCTCCACGTTCTGTTATAAGATGTCGTCGGATCTTGTAATGGGGTAAAAGGGAACAAGGGGAACACAGCTGTGAATGAGCATAAAAATTGAAGCCTCCTAACAGGTTTATTAAAAAAAATTGCCCTTTACCCCCTTTTAAGAAAATTAGTATTTTGGGAGAAAAAATTCTGAATTGTAGATGTTCTATTTTTATCAGCAGGGTGGGAAACTTAAAAACAGATATTGCACTTTGTTTTATATTTGTCCCGTAGGTTATTTATTACTTACGACATTATGAATGATTTTAAAAAAGCCTCCCACAAAGTTTTTAAAGCTCTTTAATATTTTGCAACATCATTTATAGAGCTGTGTACTTAAAATTGCTAATTTTACTTTTTACCACAAATTCTTGTTTTGCTGTCTTAAAAGAAAATTTTTTTTTCCCTGCAATAACATTTGCTCTTAACTCCTGCCCCCGCTACCCCCCCTTCCCCTCCCACTGACTTTAGCAGTGCTCATGACTCAAAAGGGAACACGACCCCCTTTTTTACATAAGCTTAAAGGATTGCTAGCATTTTTTAAATCCGTGATTCATAGATTAAGGAAAAGGGAAAGGGTTTTGTGGGGTAGAAAGGCAAAAAAAGAAAAAAAAAGTACACAGTGCTAATTTTAAAAGAGGATGAAAACTTTTATGGGGGGATGCTTTTTTAAGATTAAAACAGAAATGAAAAAAGTCTTACCTGTGTACCCTTTTTTTTCTTCTTAAAGTGAACCTGTCGCAGGATTTGTGCTGATAACCCACGGACAGGGTTTGGGACTGTTATAAATAAAAAATCCCGGGTTTTATGAAATCCATCTTTGGTTGTTGTTTAAACTTATTTTTGGGTTTTAGTTAATTAGTTTTTTGTGCTTTGGGGCGGTGGTGTTGGGGGGTTTGGGGGGGTTTTTTGGGCTTTTTTTACACATGCATTTTTTTTGGGCTTGTGAAGGTCACTAATTCCCTTTGCCTCCGCCTATTTTACATTTTTGCTAGAATAGTTGAAAAAAAAAATTAACTTCATCACGCAGACACCGTGGCGCCCCGGCTATAACATGTACAATGGTATTTGCATTATCATTTATAATTTGGTCATTAGTATTGTGGGGAAAAAAATTGCGCGTATCATATCACTTCCGATAATGCTACTGCGTATGTGCTGGCGCCGGGGTACCATTTCCCCAAAAGAAAAAAAAATTTATCCATCAAGATGGCGGCGCCGCCTGTGCATAGCTCTTAAAAAGGAGATAGATGCTACTGCACGGCCCTGCGCCGGGCCCAATTTTGCTAGAAAAAAAAATTTTTGGCTTTTTCAAGTGGCGCAGGGGGGCCATCACGTAGCTTATCGGCAAAAGATCTACTGGAGGCAGCGTCCACCTAATGAGGATACAAATTTTTTTTTTTCCAGAAAAAATGGTGCCTGGCGGCTTTTGCTCGTGCATCTTCAGAACACATAGGGCTCTGCGCAGGTCCCAAACCCCATTTTGGAAAATTTTTTCTTTTTCCCCCCCAAATTCTATATGATTAATGTAAATGACTAATAAAATATTAGCCATTGTACTTTAGCCCTGTTTTGATAAATGTTTTTTTTTCCACACAATATTCAGCAGTATGTAAATGGGGGGCAGATTAGGGGGATCAGTGCCCTATAAGGGGCCATACAGATGAATAGCTAAGTAGGGCACCACAGAAATCCCTACAGGCAGCACCAAGCTCGAAAATTATTAACTGAAACTAAATAAAGATTAAACAAAACCACAAGACGGATTTCTAAACCCAAGGGTGCCCCAGATCCGTTCCAGGGTTTAGTTGTTGCCCTTAGCCCGGGGGGAAATGTCAAGGGTTTAACTTTGTCTCCCTCATTCTGGGTTCGGGTTTTGGTATTTAGCTCTCACCATCCGCAGAGTTTGGCTAATTGCCCCCTTGGGGTTTGTGAACCCTAGGAACCTTGATTTGTCCTGCTGTTACCCCGACTTGTCCCGTGTCTGTTGCCCCCCTCGTCTCCCTTTTCCCCTGCATTTCCCCTGTTTGTCTTTTGTTCTCGGGTTTTTTTGCTGGGCTTGTTTTTGGACCTCTTTTTTTCGTCTTTGTCTTTTCTGTTTCGGGCCCGTTGATGCCTCCGGGCTTTTCTCCGACCCGTGTATTGCTTTTCCTTTTGTCCTGCTCCCCTCCGTGGGGTTTTTGACTTGGCTTCCCTGACCCGCTCCCGCCATTTGGTGGCGCCGGGGGGTTTTCCTTTTGTTGAAGGGGTTTGCTGAGCCCTCTATACTTAGGTGACTGATTATTCCAACTCAGTCTTGGAGTTTTTGCTCCCACTTGTGGTGGTTTTTGGCTTCTGCAGTCCCGGGCCTATCTGTAAGTGTGTAATCCCTTCTCCCCCCTGTAAACCCCAGGGGGGACACACCGCCGCATACGCGACATAAAATATCATTTTAATTTGTATAACGGGGCCAACCTGACACTGTGTGTAGGTACGTGCCAATTTTCTCCCCGAAAGTTTCATTTAATTCCTGTCAAAACAAAATGACTGTTCAAAAAAGGCCTCAACTTGTAGGGGGATATCCAAATAAAAATTAAATATTTTGTTTCCCAATCTATTTCCCATTCCTGTCAGAAATCATTAATTTTAATATTGCTAATGAGGCACTTGGTGCACCATTGGTGGGGCTGAACAGTTCAGTTAAATTCTTTTTGTACTATAACCCCTTTACTCCTTAATTGACATTTTTGGGTTTTATGGGAACCAAAGATGGGTGGAGATGCGGGAAGACATTTTAAGGAAAAGGTGCATTAAACTCCCCAAGCAATGAAAGCATGCAGTGAACAGGACATTAGAAAATTTTAATAAAAAAGAATTTCTGGCAAATGCAGAAGGGATTTTAGAAACTAAGATAAATTCTTATTAAGATATTCCCATACTCAGGGTTCCCCAACCCCAGTCCCAAGGACCCCACGGGTCTGTTTCGGGATTTTTTTTGTATGCCCCAGTGAAAATTGCTCCCTGTGCAATACAAAGGAAACCCGAAACATATCTTTTGGTGGGCCTTTGGGGAAAGGATTTGGGGGAACCCTCCCTTACATGGTACTGTGCTTATTTTGATCATTCATTTGTACTGACAGATTTTTTTGCTGGCTAGCTTTATGCCTCATTTTTGTCTCTCTCATAAAAATAAAGGGTTTAATTTGGAAAACCCTCAAGAGAAGGAAAAAGAACAAAGAAAAAAGCTAAAAACAAGTGGTAGTTAGTCTGTCATGATTCTGGACAGGAAAAAGTCCCATGCCCCCGTGTCGTCTCGTCCAATCTTTTCCGCGTCACTCTGATCCCTCTGGCTAAAAAGGACCCGCTGGGGCGAGGTGTATCTAGGGGGGCATTTTATTCAGTCACATACAATAAACGGGGGTGCCCCCATTCAATGAAAAAAAAGTTTACAAGGCCAGGGAAGCTGCAGACAGTGGGAAAGTATACAAATCCATATTTGCTGAATACTATCCACTTTTCCACTGGCAAATAAGAATCCAAAAGTGTGCAGTATGCAAAGGGAGAATTCAAAACTTGCGTCACATAGAAGAGTGCGATTTATTCAAATTGGGGAACTCTTTAATTTAAAAAGAAGCTTTGTAGTCAATCCTAACAATGTTCAAAAACTCATTGTCAGGATTTGCTCTGCTGCAGGTTCCAGCAGTCACACTGGCCCCCCTTCACGATATCGATCACACGATCTCTACACCTAAATCGATCCGGTGTAACACACAGCAAATTTAGCAAATAAAAAGTGAAAGGAAAAAGAGCAAAAGTTCAAAAACAAACTGAGCAAAAGCAGCGCCCGGGCCCCCAAAAGGGGGGCCCGGGTAAGTCGATGTGGGAACAAACCGCAAGGAAAAATTTAACCAGAGGAAAAAAAAAACACAGAAGTCACTTATCTGAAGGAAGGGAAAGCAAGTGAGTCCAACAAAGACCTGGAAAAACAAATTTTATTACCGGCAAGGCTGATAGGGGTTCAGGGCACTTTTCAACATTTGGACCCGCTGAAAGCCTTCAGAAATTTGGTTTTTTTACCCTCCCGCAAACCCCAGAGGGGCCCAGCCCCAAAGTCGCCTCCCCCGGTTAAACGTAACCCCCCCTTTTGGGGTCCGAACCCTCACTTGCGCAACCAGGCCGCAGGGTGGCCGATGATAGGCACGGATCAGTTCCTGCAGGTGTCCGAACAAACACCAAGAATTGTCCTCTTGCCATAACCCCTCCCTTAACCAAATACGGAGTTTCCCTTTTAAAAAACGAGAATCCAATTTTTCTCAACCACATCTCCAAATTGCCCCAACCCAAAAAAGGTCGGGAGGCGCACCCTAGGAACCACCGGTCAACAAACCCCTTCAAAAGGACTTGTGGAAATGTTATGGATCTTAAATGTCCCTGGGAAAAAGCAACGGAAGGAAACCCCCGGGGTTAGAAATTTTCCCTGTCTTTAAGTCCAATGAACCTTGGCTTAAATTTTGGAGCGCAACCTTCATAGGGTATTTCTTGAGGAAACCAAACCAATTCCCCCCCTTTAAAGAGGACCCTCAGCCAGCCGGTTGGCAAACGCTGGGCCTTCTCCGAGAGAGCGAAACCCTCCAACCTGGTCCCAAACTGCTGCATTTTCCTCCCAAAAAGCAACCCCCGGACAGCGGAAACCCCTGCCGTCCTAAAAAAATCGTGGGTGAAACCCAAAAATTGCAGAAAAATGGAGCACACGTGGCGAGCTAGCCCTTTTTTTTGAGCAAACTCTGCCAAAGGCAAAAAAGGACCCCGCATCTTGATCAGCAGACACAAAAAAATCTCAAAAAGTCTCCAAAAGGGTTTGGGTTTTTCTCTGGGTTTTTCCATTGGTCTAGGGTGAAAAGCAGAGGGAAAGATAATGAACACCAAGTTAGAACAAAATGTTCTCCAAATTGGGAAAAATGGACTCCTTTGTCAGACACAAAGTTCTCCCGGGAAAGCCAGTAACCGGCCACGTGCTGAAAAAACAAAGGGACCAAAATTGGGGAGGAAGGGAACTTTGGTATGGCACAAGAGTATCATCTGGAAAAAACCCATTTCAGATTTCCCAGAAACGGTATTCCTGGGACCGGGAGGTCGGAAAAAAATTTATAGAGATATGGGTCCATGGCCCCTTGGGGCACAGGTAATGGCATTAAAAAACCTAGAGCAGAAAAAGGGGTTGGAACGAAGCAAATCCCCAGGACGCCAAAATCCCTACGTCCAACAAAATAGACCCCAAAAGGCCGACTCACCAAATCTTGGACCAAAAATACCGGATGACCGCCAAGCCCGGAAAAATGAAATCTCAGACATCTTTCTCTTCTTCCATGGTCTGGGACAAACAATTTCCCAAAAGGGCCGTTCGGTTCACTTCCTGAACCCCCCCGAGCCAGTTCAAAAAGAGGGATGGCGAAAGAATACACCCCCATTCAAAATAACGGGTCGTTAAATCAGGGGAAACCGCAAAGAAACCCCTTTAGAGGGATCTCCCCTTTAAAATTCTTAGTGCCCGGAAGAAAAGAAAACCCCAAATTAAAAAAAAGGAAAAACAAGGCCCCCTGGCCCGTCTAATTTTGCGCTGGCGTTCGATAAAAACCCGGGTTTTTTAGGTCCTGGGACCACCCCTGATGTTTGGGTCCTTCCAGCCAAGTCCTCTTCAAAGGCCCATTCAGGGCCAAAAACCCCGATTACCCACAAAAATTTTTATTTTCAGTTGGGAAAATTTTTCGAGAAAAAAGGGCAAAAAGGGGTTATTTAATTTCTCCGGACCCCTTTGGGGCCCAAAACGGCACCTGCCCCAATCTCAGAAGCATAAACCCTCCACCTGAAACAGTGAATCTTTGCTTAAGTTCCTGAAACGCAGAAATGGCCTCAGGAGGCCAATTCCCCAAATCGGAAACCCCTTTTTGCAAATCTTTAAAGGGTTTAAAAATCCCGGGAGAAATTCCCAATAAATTTAAGAAAAAAATTGGCAAAACCCAAAAATCTTAAAGAGCCTTCAATTAGTAGGTTGAACCCAATCCGAGGCCTGAAATTGCCCGGGGGTCCTTTTAAATAAAGACGGGACTAAATGAATCCCAGAAATGAAACCTTTGTACGCCAAAAAGACACTTTGTCCCCTTCACATCAGTGTTCTCTCTAAAACTGGAAACACAGTCCGAACATTTTACATGAGAGTCCCCCAAACGTTGGAAAAAATTAAGATACATCCCAAAAAAAAGATCAGAATTTATCCAGAAAACCGAAAAACATTCATAAAGGATTGGAAAACGGAAAGGGATTGTAAGCCCAAAAGGATCACTATATCAAAAAGCCCCCTTGGGGGATTAAACGCCCTTTTCATTATCCCCCCGCTTAACGAATAAGGTTATACCCCCCTGGGTCAAGTTTGGGAACCAACGCACTTTCACTCGGTAAAATAGGTCGAAATCAAGGGAACGGATATTGATATTTAACAGTGATTTTTATTCGGAGGCGTAGCAACACTTTATTTACGGAGTGAGGGTGCAGGTAAAAAAGCAAAAATAAGCAAAAACACAAAATAAAAATTTTGTCTTATCTGATGCGGAGATGCAGCCCGACACGCGGGCTAAAAGGGGAAAACGGGAAAGAAGGTTTCAGACCGAACAATTGACCGGCAACCCTGATGGGAAAAAAAACCCCCTTACAAAAACCCAATCGAACCCCTTTGCCCCCTCACAATCCTCACTAGACCGTTTTGAAACCCCCAAAGGGGACCCCTTGCTCAAAACTCATCTCAAACCCATTCAAACGAACCCCCCCTTGAGGAGGGGCCCACGAACCCCCCTTTGGGCAACAGGTGGGTCAGATGGTTCCATATTCCCGGGAAAAAGTCTCCCTGGATGCCGAAGCAAACACCAAAAAAATTGTCTTCCTGACCAAAACCTCTCCATTTAAAAAATAGGGAGTCTTCTCTAAAAAAACAAACCCAAATTTTTTCTCAACCACATACTCCAATTGCCCTCCCCAAAACAGGGCAGGAGGCACAGCCGGGAAACCACTGGCTCAAAAACCCTTTTCAACAAGGACTTGTGGCCCCTTTATGGAACTTAAAGTCCCCGGAAGAAGCAAACGAAAAGAAACAGGATTTAAAAAATCTCCTGATCTTATAAGGTCCAATGAAACCGGGTTTAAAATTTGGAGATGCTACCTTTAAGGAATATTTTTTGAGGAAACCAGCCAAGTCCCCATTTAAAAAAAGAGGACCCTCAGTCCATGGGTTAGCAAACCGCTGGCCCTCTCCCGAGAGAGGACAACCTCTCCCCACCTGGGCCCAAATTGCTGCTACGCTCAAAAAGAGTCAACCCTGGACAACAGAAACCTCCCTCTGTCCCGAAAAAATCGAGGGGGGAAACCCGAATTACAGAAAAAAAGACTCAAAGTGGCAGAGCTAGCCCCCCATTATTAAAAGAACCAGCCAAAGGCAAAAAGGACCCAGATCCTGATCAGCGACACAAAAACTTTTTGAAAAACTCAATGTCTGGGTTTTTTTTTCTCAGTTGACCCTTGGGGAGGATGAAAACCCAGGAGAAAGACAATTGAAACACCCAGTTTAGAAAAAAAAAATCCCCAAAAATTTGGAAAAAACTGGCCCCTCTGTCAGACACAAGTTCCCGGAATGCCGTGTAAAGAACCACGGTGAAGGAACAACGGCACCATTCAGAGGAGGAAGGCAACTTGGTAAGGGGAAAGATGTATCATTTTGGAAAAACTACCAAATTCCCCAGTGGTGGCATTCTCTGAAAAAAGGGAAGATGGAAATGAAACCATAGAGATATGGGCCCATGGTCTCTTGGGAAAAAGGCAAGGCATCAAAAAACCCACTAGAGCAGAGCAAGGCTTGGAGCGAAGAAAGTCCCGCGGGCCCCGCAAAAATTTCCCTGACATCGCGAGAAAAGGTTAGACCACCAAAAAAGCCGAAAAACAATCTTGTCCCAAAAATTCCCGGGCCCACCAAATGGGGAACAATGAATCCAGACTAAAAATTTTTTTCCTTTGGGCCCGGGACAAACAATTTTCCAAAAAGGGCTCGCTCGGCCTATCCCCTGAACCCCCTCCCGAGCAACCTCAAATGGGGGAGATGGCGGAAAGAACACACCCTCCTTTAAATTTAAAAGAGGGACAGATAGCTCAGGAAGGGCCGCAAGGAAATCCTCGAGAGGGGATCCGCCTTAACATTCTTTGCCAGGAAAAAAGGAAACCAAAAATTAAAAAGGGAAAAAAAAAAGGCCCCCCGGCCCTGCTAGGATTGAGTCGCTTTGGCAGATTCCCGATAGACCCTTTTGGTCGTAAGGCCCCCCTGATGTTTTCTCCCCCCAGCCCTGTTTTACTCTTTAAAAGCCCCCCTTCTGGCCCCAAAAACTCCATTACCCCCGTAAAATTAGTTTGTAGGGGGAAAAATTTTCGAGAGAAAAAGGCACAAGGGTTCTTTTAAGGGGGTTTTATCTTTTTTGGGGCAAAACGGCACCCCCCAATTTCAAAAAATTGGGGACAAAACTATGCTGTGGGGAAAAAATATTTTTTTTCTTAGGGTTTTCATTACAAAAAATTTCGTGAACCTTTGGGGTTTAAAGTGCTCACCACACTTAGATATTTCCTTTGGGGTTTAGTTTCCCCAAAAAGGGGGGACATTTTGGGGGGGTTTCCCCTGTTTAGGCCTCGGGGGCCCCCCAAAACGAACTGGCGTCCCCTTCGCATTCAGCCCCCAAATTTTGGTTTGGAAAGTCAAAAGGGCTCCCTTCCCTTTTAAGCCCCGCCGTGCGCCCCCAAGGGGCCCCCCCCCCATAGGGGTATCAGCGTATAGGACATGTTGGACAACAATTTTGTGGTCCAAATTTTTCCTCTTTCCCTTGGGAAAAAAAAAAATTTGGGGATAAAACACATTTTTTGGAAAAAAAATATGATTTTTTTCTTACGGTTTTTTCAGCCCCTGTGAAGCCACCTAAAGGGGTTTAAATTAAACTTTTGAATGTGGTTTTGAGTCCCTTGGGGGGGTGTTTTTTTTAGAATGGTGTCCCTTTTGGGTATTTTCTGTTTTATAGCCCCTCAAAGTTTTTTCCCCAAATATGAGGGGGTTTCCCAAAAAAAAATGGCTTTGTAAATTTTGTTGAAAAAAAGAGAAATCGTGGTCAACTTTTAACCCTTAAAATTTTCCCAAAAAAAAAAAAATTTTCCCTTTCCAAAATTGTCCCTGATGTAAAGTAGACATGTGGGAAATGTTATTTCTTAACTATTTTGTGTGACATATTTTTTCTGTTTTAAGGGAATAAAAATTTTAAAGTTTAAAAAAATTTAAAAATTTTAAAAATTTTTTTTTTTTTCCCTATTTGCGTTTTTTTCATAAATAAAGAAATTTTTATGGAAGAAATTTTCCATATCATGAAGTCAATATGTCACGGAAAAAAAAATTCAGAATCGCCGGGAAAATCCGTTGAAGCGTTCCCGAGTTATAACCTCATAAAGAGACAGTGGTTTAGAATTGTAAAAAAATTTGGCCCGGGCATTAACGTGCCCAAAACCCCCCTTGGGGGTGAAGGGGTTAAAATCTAAGTCCTCAGGGAAAAGCAGCCAGCAGGTTTAAATTTTTTCATCTCTCTCCTGCGGGGTTTCCCCAGGATTTGGGCCCTTTTTCCCCGACACCCGGGGATCCTGTTTTGAGTAAAGTTGATGCATTTTTTCAGGCCCCTTGGGGGTTTTTGTACGAAAGAACCCAATGTCACTGATAAAACTGAAAAAACCTTGTTGGCATTAAATCAGGGACTTGAGGGCGCTGAGTTATACTGTCAGAGATTCCGAAGGTGGCAGTCCTGACCAAATGGAATGACGATGCTTTGGCAGCCCTTTTTCGGAAGGGTCTGGGCAGAGAATGTAAAGGATGTTATGGTGGGATTTTCCCTGTCCCCTCTGGTCTCAATGATTCTATGTCATTAGCGATTCAAATGGACAGCGTTTGCGTGAGCGTTTGAGGTATGCTGGAATAGTGTTGCCTTGTGAACCAGCTTCTGAACCCATGCAGTTGTGATAGAGTGTCAAGTATGGTGTACAGTTTCCTTTTAGCGTCTTGTGCTTGGGTGCGAGGAAAACACATGAGACACAGGTTGATATGAAATGACTTGTATTACTTCATACAAGCAATCAGAAAGAGTCACACAGTTTGCAGGTACAGAGGCGGAAAACACAGCAGGCCCGAGTAACTTCAAGCTCTACAATAACTCTCCAAAGCAGGTTCAGGATCTCTTCTCTGTACCGTAATTCCTCTGCAAACATGGATTTCACCAAACAGCAGGTTTCCAGAGTCCATAAGTGTTCCAAAGTTCCTCATAGGAAATAAGGGTGGAGTACAAAGTCCAAATTTTCCCGGAGTCAGGTCACGGTGACTGCAGGGTTGATTCAGAAGCACGATTGTTCCTGGGCTGCTTAAGAAGCAAAAGGGAGAGATCGGGCGGAACATGAAAGGGAAACTCCATTTAAACTGAGGGAAGAACTGCAGCAAGCAAAAGCAAAATGGCCCACGGAAAAAGAGTTTAAGGGGAAAAGTCAAAAGAGACAAAGAACCTTACATTATCCCCCCCCTTTGGGGCAACCCCCGGTGACCTCAGCCCGGGTTTTCGGGACCCCCGAGAAACTGGCGGAGAGGGGAGGAGCTTAACTTTTTGATGGGTTCCTGAGTTGTCCCCCACTGGGTAGCCCCCATTTAAAAATTTTGCAACTGTTTTTTTTACAACCCGGAATCTAGAATCCCTTTTCCCTAAAATTCTTTTGACCATCGAAGCACTGGGGCGGGGCAAGGGAAAAACGTCCAGGAAACGTATTGGGGGTTGCAGCCTTTAGTAGGGATACATGAAGACAGGGTGGATTCTCATAGTTCTGGGCAGTTGAAGACGACAAGAAACAGCACTTAAATCTTACTGATCTTATGGGGCCCAAATTGTACTTATGTCCCAATTTAGACGATGGAATCTTTAACTTAAGATTTCTGGTTGACAGCCAGACCAAATCTCCTACCTTGAAATCTGGTGCAGGTTTTCGAAATTTATCTGCTGCTTTCTTGTACCTTTCCTGAGCCAATTCCGATTTTTCCTTTAGAAGTTTCCATTTTCTTTTGAAAAGAAGTGATTCTTTCAGCCACTGCCGGCAAGGGGTATCTATGGGAAATCGAGGAAGAATGTTAGGATGATAACCAGATTGGAGTAAAAAGGAGACTGCTTAGTGGAGGCACTCTGAGAGTTGTTATAAGAGAACTCAGCCAAGGGGAAAGTAGATCTACCCAATCATCCGTAGGTGGCGGGATAAAGCAGAGATACTGCTCCAGAGTCTGATTGGTTCGTTCCGTCTGTCCATTAGTCTGGGGATGAAAAGCAGAAGAAAGGTTTATTTTAAATGCCCAAATGCGGAACAAAAATTTTCCCAAAACCTTGAAGTGAATTGCACCCCTCGATCCGAAATGACCTCATCCGGTACTCCCTGCAAGCAAACACATTCTTAATCATCAAATCTGATGTCTGTTTTTGCAGTGGGTAAGCCGACACAGGGGATAAAATGAGCTGCCTTTGTTAAACATCGACACCATAGAATGGGTTTCTTCCCTTGAGAGGTTGGTAACTCCACAATGAAGTCATAGAAATGGATTTCCCCCCGGGTGGGACGGGGTGGGAAGGGGTTGCAACAGACCAGTTGGTGAGGAGCGAGGTGTTTTGCATCTTGCACAGACTTCACATGAAGTGACATAGTTTAAAACATGTCAAGTATGGTGTACAGTTCATATAGCGTCTTGTGCTTGGGTGCGAGGAAAACACATGAGACACAGGTTATATGAAATGACTTGTATTACTTCATACAAGCATGCAGAAAGGGTCACACAGTTTGCAGGTACAGAGGCAGGAGACACAGCAGGCCAGAGTAACTTCAAGCTCTACAATAACTCTCCAAAGCAGGTTCAGGATCTCTTCTCTGTACCGTAATTCCTCTGCAAACATGGATTCCCCAAACAGCAGGTTTCCAGAGTCCATAAGTGTTCAAAAGTTCCTCAGTAGGAAATAGCTGGAGTACAAAGTCCAAGGTTTCCAGGAGTCAGGTCACAGGGATGCAGGCTTGATTCAGAAGCACTGATTGCTCAGCTGAGGCTGCTTAAGAAGCAAGAGGGAGAGAATCAGGGCGCGGGACATGAAAGCTGGAAACTCCATATTAACTGAGGGCAAGATAGCTGCAGCAAGACAGAAAGCAAAATGGCCGACGGAAAACTGAGTTTCAAGGAACATGTCAAAAGAGACAAAGAACCTTACATAGAGTGGCTTCTGGGCACAGCGTCATGAGTTTCGAAAACGCAATGGGTTATGTTTCTACTGTGGTGATGCCTCTCATGCTATTTCAGTCTGCCCTAAGCGGGGAGGAGACGTTTTGCACGCTCAGTTGTCTTGGGTAGTGTTCAGACTAAATTTTTGTTGACTGTTATCCTGATTGCTCCCTGTCCACATTTTCTGCTCAGGCTTTTGTTGATTCGGGAGCAGCTATTAACCTGATGGATTTTGATTTTGCTAAACGTTGTGGGTTTCCCTTGATACCCCTACGGAGTCTAATTCCCCTACTGGTGATCGATTCTACCCTTTGGCTGAGAATAAACCTCAGTTCTCTACTCAGGTGATAATGAGGGTTGACCTGATCATCAGGAGAGTTGCAAATTTTTTGGTGCTGTATAATCTGCATGACATTATCGTACTGGGTATCCGTTGGTTACAGTCTCATAATCCTTTTTGGATTGGAAATCTGTGTCTGTAACCAGTTGGGGCTGCCAATGTGTTAATGCCAACACTCCTGTTTTTTCTGCCTCCCCAGGCTCAGGATGTTCCTGACTTTTTTGACTGTTTTTTCTGATGTGTTTAGCGAAAGTAAATCGCATCCTTGCCCCCCCATAGGAGCTTGACTGCGCATTGAATTAGTGCCTGGTAGAAATTTCCCTAAAGGCGCCTTTTAACTTGTCTGTACCTGAACAGACGCTAAGCGGTCTTATATCAAGGAGTCATTGGAGAAGGACCATCAGACCATCCTCTTCACCCTTGGGTGCCGGTTTTTTTTTTGGGTGGCCAAAAAGGATGGTTCTTTAAAAAGGCCCGTGTATTGATTATCGTCTCTTGAACAATATCACTGTGAAATATCAATATCCTTACCCTTGATTTCTGACCTTTTTTTCCCAGGGTGAAAAGTGCTACTTGGTTTACCAAGCTTTACCTCAGGGGGGCATTTTAACCTTATTCGCATTAAGCACGGGGGATGAATGGAAGACGGCATTTAATACCCCAGAGGGGATTTTGAGTTTCCTAGTGATGCCCTTTGGGCTCACTAATGCCCTTCTGGCTTCCAGTCCTTCATGAATGACATTTTCAGGGATTTTGTGGATAAATTTTCTGATTGTTTATTTGGATGATATCTTGATTTTTCCAATGACTGGGACTCTCATGTGAAACATGTTCGGACTGTATTCCAGATTTGAGAGAGAATGCTCTGTATGTGAAGGGACAAAGGTCTTTTTGGCGAAGAGGATCCATTTTTGGGATTATTTTGTCCCCTCTGTTAGAAAGGACCCCGGGCAAGGTTCAGCCATCTGGATTGGTCCAAATACTCATTAAAAGGGTCTTTTTAGATTCTTGGGGTTTTGCCAATTTTTTTTTATTG
>JARQOD010013769.1:0-13891 GCA_033576555.1 Oophaga sylvatica
GAGTTCCTGGACGCCGAACTCTCCCGGTAAGAGCGTTCCAGCTGTTGGGGACATGGGGTATGCTGATAAGTGGGTTCAGGCCCAAGGGGACATATGGGTGGGAACGTGTGATGGACAGTGTTGGAGATGTCGTGAAATTGCAGCCAACTGTCCAATAGAGGGGGAGCCTATGTGTTGTGATGTTGGCGGATCCCTCTCTCCCTGCGCAGAGCCTGTGTGTGTGTCCACCTCAGCCGAAGAGACTGGACCACAGGTGTTCCCGCTGGTTGTAAATGACTGCCCAGCACAGGCCCTCTTGGACTCGGAGAGTCCAGTGACTTCCGTGTGTGACAGCCTGATTGATAGGGACTTCATCCCTGATAAACACCTGAGTGTGGTGTGTGTCCATGGAGACACCAAAGTCTACCCAGAGACTGTCGTGGACTTGATCCCCAAACGCGAGGAGGTTTCATGTGAAGTGGGGGTAGTGAAGAACCTGGTGCCCCCCGTCATATTGGGTAATGACTTTCCCCGGTCTAAGGATCTCTGGGGGAAAAATGTTTCTGATGGACAGTGTGATGAAGCTCCTATTGAGGGTGCGCAGTCCCGAGGGGCGGAACACAATGCTAGTGGGCCGTTAAACTTATGTGATAATGATGATGATGATAATGATGATGATGATCATGATAATGATGATGACCATGATAATGATGCTGATAATGATAATGATGATGATCATGATAGTGATGATGATACTGATCATAATCATGATAATGATGATGATGATGACTGTGATAGAGATGAAATTCTTTTGCAGGTGATGGTGGGAGACGAGGATGGTGGTTCTCGGGAACCGAGTGTCCCTGACTTACCTGTGTCCTGTGACAATTTTGAGAGTGAACAATGGCGAGACCCCCACTCTTAATACGGCACAGGAAAATATAATTGTTCTAAATGAGGTTTCCCAAGAGCCTGGCTCTGAGGAGAGGTTTCCTCATGTTGCCATAAACACTCACCTGTTGTATAGGGACACTGAAGTCCAGGGAGAGGTCGTGAGCCAGCTCCTAGTACCTGAGCTATATAGAAGTATAGTGCTGGGGTTGTCACATAGTCACATACTTGAGGGACCAGATGGTGAAGTTAATGTTGTGGATGACATGTTAACTAAGGTTCCAGATCAGGATGTGAATGAGAATGAATTGTATACCCCTGAAAGTGAGCAGGATGAGAATGAGAATGAATTGTATAACCCTGAAAGTGAGCCGGATGTGGCTGAGAAAAAGGGGTCAGACAGGGATAGTGATAGTGAATCATCTGTTGACAATCAAGCAACCAGTGCAAATGAGGAAGGCATGGTAGCAGAGGAGGTTGAGAGTCCTGAGAGGAAGGCTGATGCTGACCTTGCAGCCGGACAGAAGATGCTGAAGATGTTTTACAGTTGGCCGGTTCCCTGGCGAAGACTAGGGTGAAAGGAGGAGAGCTGAGCTTTAAAGGCAGGACTCTGAAACTGAACACAGCACAAGTGGATGCTGTTGAAGATGAGAAGTTATCAATGTATGGTATGGAGCTGCATCATGCCCAGGACTCTGAAGGTAATGCTGCAGAGGTGGAAAAAGCCATGGAAGTGGTGGTCACCAAGCCAGATGCCTCATCAGAAGCTGAGGTCTCAAGTGAAGCTGTGAGGAACAAGACTGAAGATATGGGGACTGACTCTGTCCAGGAATCTGTTTCTGCCGAAGACAGCGGCGTGGACGGGTTACGGTCCGGATCAGTAGTTGCAACTCGTAAAGCTCAGGCTGGAAGTTCGGCGCCCGGAGCCCCAGCAGTGTTCCCGAGTGATACCAAGGATCTGGATAAATCACAAGATGAGATTTTGAGACATCAGGCTGGCATTGGTGAGCTCAAGCGCACTTTCATGGAGTCTACATCGGAGCCACGTCCCAACAAATGGGAAAAGCGGTGTGTCACTCCGTTGCCGCTGCAGACATACGGGAGCTCAGATGGGATGCAGAACGTGGTGGAAGAGAAGAATCCGGCGGGTTCTGAGTATACAGATGCAGCTATCAAGGAGAACTTGAGAGCTGGAATAAATGGAGATATTGGAGACCATAATGATGTGACTGAAGAGGTAGAATGTAAGACTGACGGTAGGGCTTCTGAGCATGTTCTACCAGAAGAGCCTGAAGAAGGGGCCGAAGACATAAAGGACGTCCAACAGGTACCAGATGAATTGATTACTTCTCAGAAAAAACTCCAAACTGTGATGAAGGACTGTGATGAAAGCCATGAGCATCTTCGTGAGAAAGTCAATGAAGTAAAAGGAAGAATACAGGGAATCTCTTCGTTGCAAGAGCAAATGCTGCTCAATAAGTCTAAGGCTCTATATAAGAATGCTGTTGTCACAGTAGAACATTACAATTCAGCTGGAGACTTAGCGGATGAATTATGTGTACTGCAAAAGAAAAACGATCTGCTCCTTCTACAGTCCCAATCATTTGAACAGAGTAGCTTAAAATGGTCAGAGACCATGGCAGAGGAGCTTAAGGTCTGTGAAATAGACTTTATGAGTCCACCGATATTCAAGAAAATAGATGTGCTAAAGAGGGTTCAAGGGGAACTAGAGAAAAGTAAAAAAACCCCTATACCTTCTGTGATAGTTGGTGACACATGGTCAGTGCACCAAGGACAGGAGGTGCGTGGGTTTCTGAGGAAGAGTCGGCAGAGGTGTTCTGATGTGCCGGGTCGTACTTCTCTGGCCAGGCACTATATCGAAACTGAGCCCGGCCCTAAGGTCAAGATAAAACCGTGCAGGATACCCGAGGCCCGCAGAGAGCATAGGCCTGGGAGGGTACAGGGTGGTGCGGATGCTTCAGATGAAGAGAAAGCTGATGTTGGCTATGGCTCAGGTGAGGATACAGATGACAGTGGTGAAGATGAAGCTGATGAGGGCCATGACTGGTCCAGAGTTCACTGTCTCTTTTGGATTGTTGACCAGCCCTCCGGTCTGGATGACCAGCCCTCCGGTCTGGAGAAGAGGGGGGGGATATGTGAGACAGTGAGAGTATGTGTGTTGAATGGGGTGTACATTTCACCTAGATACTTTGCTGACTGGTATAAGGGAAATGTATGACTTTGTAAACCTAGTGGTAGAGAAAGGTCACTACACCTTACATTCAGTGCACACTTGCAGCTCAGGCCTGAAACCATTCAGCTGTTAATTAGGAGACCAGAAGTAGGTGTCTGCGAACACAGTCAGAGAGCTCGCTTAAGGGTATGCCACACTGAACAATATCGCTAACGGGATCGCTAAAAAACGTCACTATTTAGCGATCCTGTTAGCGATGTTGTTCAGTGCGGCATCTGCCAGCGACGAGCTTCCTGCTGTGATCTCGCTCGTCGCTGGAATCGTTCCGGACCCTATTTTCTCGTCGGCGCTCCCGCTGGGTAAGTATATATCGCTAGTGTGGCACCTTTTCTTAGCGATTTAGCTGTACTTTTGTACCGCTAAAGTCGTTAAGAAGATCGCTAACGGCGATAGCGTCGTTAACTATATCGCTAAATGTGGCCGCACTTAGCGATATAGAAACAATCCCGCTAGCGATCGCATTAGTATGCGTCGTTATCGTGATCGCTAGCGGGATTGTTTAGTGTGGCAGTACCTTTAGTCTGGACAAGGAGTCCAGGCACAAGAAGGAGTCTCCAGGAGTATAAGCTGTCTCAGTCTGGGTGCTCGATGTACCCCGGACACAGGAGTAGTCTCTGTGAGAATCCATGCGGATCGCTGCTGAATAGGAGGGGAGCTCTCTCAAGTCTGGACGTTGAAGGTGCCTTCAGACACAAGGAGGAGACTCTGTGAAACTCCATGCTGGTAAATGCTGAACATATGTGTTGTTTTGGCCCAGGCTGTTAGAGTCTGGTCCCGGATAGATAGGGAAATCTATCTAAGTGTAGTAAGTGGCTGGACAAGCCCAGGTCTTATGTTTATGATTTGGTTTTGATTATGTTCTGTTTGCTGTGGACTTTAATAAAGCTGGTTGCGGCCAGTTTTTACCAGAACTGCTGTCTGTGAATGAACTGTTTCCGTGCCACTCCGTCTACCCGGACGGCGATCCCAGAGCTATATCCCCTGAAAAGCTTACAATGGGTAGGTGATGATAAGGGATATCTGCAAAATACTATTATTCAGGTGTTCAACTGATACCTCTTTCGTTCAGTCTCTGATGTATCAACTTCTAGTGTATAAATGTAATTATTCGTCACTAGCTACAATCAGCCCTAAAAGATAGGTGAATCCCTGGTGTATACAGATAGATGATAATAAGGGATATCTGCAATCCCTATATGATATTTTAAACAGATACTATATCTTCTAGGGCATATCAAAATTCAGGTATACAATCCCTCACGATAATACATGCAATAAATGGATATCCCCTCCCTATATCACACCACTGTATCAATGTCTATATCAGTGCTTCAATAGGGTCCACAATTAGAATCCCCTAGAGGGTGCCTTGAAAGATGTTCTAGTATGGGGACCATCTCATAATAAACCATATACATTTATCCCAAACAAAAATGATGTATACCATGCTAGTCAACAAACTACTGAATCAGTAAAGTACAGACCATAATAGGTGCACATTGAGAGAGCTCATAAGCCAAGGAGGATAAGTAAAACAGATGCATAAGATACTTATCGATCCCCTTGGTCACCCTACCACCGTTAAAATGGCGCCTCAACACGTTTTGCCCTGTGGGCTTATCAGGAGGCCAGATGTATAGATGTCCGGTGTCAAAATTTCATGGTGCAGAGACTAACCGATGGGATGTGACTCACTTGTATTTATATCTGCCGCCTTCTCAGGACGCTCGGTGAGCTCCGCCTCACTGGTTCATTTCCGCCTCATCCACTCCTCCCCCTTACGTAACCTCTACCCCTTCGCATGTGCAGAGGACTCTGACGTCATCTGGGGGTGTGTAAGTGTCGCCACGTCAGAGCGGTGGGTCGCATGGTATTTCCCAGAGTCAGGAGGTGTGTCCTATTTTCTACTGCATCGAATGTGAAAGTGTCAGCCTCAAAGGACATGTAAGGTGTCTGTCTATCCCACGGCTCAATCTCAGCAGCCGATACATCGCACAGCACCATAGCTAGAGGTCGCCGGTTCTAGCCCCCATGCATCCAGCGGAAGAAGGGGGATATAAACCGGTATATTTATATTTAAATCATTCACAGAGACACTTATATGCTCATGTCTCAATGATCAAACGCCATCCTAGCTGGAAACAACAATCTGTTTCAATATTTATCCACCAACGTGGTATCCAAGATTAGATCTATAATGAGGCATATGCGATTGCAGGCAATTTTATGTGAGTCATTACGATACCAAAGATATAAACACATCTCTCATTGTAGAGAGACACAAACATAGTAACGTATTTCCAGTTTCATAAAGTGGTCCAAATCAGAATTATAGCTATAGGAAACAGGCAAATGACATATGTTCGTTCAGGCCATTGGGTTCAAGAGATTCTAGTCTGAAGATCCATTCACATTCCCGTCTGAGAATCATTTTATCCACGTCTCCGCCTCTCGGATTCACATTGACCACCTCCATGATCATGAAGTTCACCTCTCCCATCCTCCCACCATGTTGATTATTGATGTGTCTCGCAAGAGGGGTATCCCTGTTGTTTCTGATGTCACCCATTTGCTCACCCACCCTTCTTCTAAACTCTCTTTTTGTTTTGCCCACATAGTCCTTGGGACATGTACAGGTCCCCTTGTATACCACAGCCGTGGTTTTACAGTTTGCAAAATCCCTAAGGTAGAATCCCTAAGGTAGAATCTGAAAAATAAGAGTGAAAGGATGCCCCCCTCTGGAGATACAAGTAATATCGATATTTTTTTGTCACTGGTTGAAAGGGACCTCAAAAAGTTAAAAGCGTCCGGTTTTGGAGAAGTAGACAACCTGTCACACGATGAGCGGGAAGCACTAGATAAATTGAGTAAGAACGAACAGCTTATAGTGAAACCCTCGGACAAAGGGGGGAACTTAGTCATCATGGATCACTCTAAATACCGCAAAATGTGCTTGGACATATTGCTCGACAGGGGGACATATGAGGTCCTGAGTAAAAATCCGATTATTGAATACAAGGAGTTATTAAAAGGCCTACTTGAAGGGGTTCTGAGTTCTAAGCTTATATCAAGGACAGAATTTGATTTTCTTCTTCCCAAATTCCCGGTGGTAGCTACCTTCTATGCACTACCGAAGATCCATAAGGGACTGGTCCCTCTGAAGGGCAGACCTATCATGTCTGGGGTTGATTCCCTGACACAGAACTGTGGGTTATACATAGACGAGATCCTCCGCCCGTTTGTGACATCGTTACCCTCATACCTAAGGGATACCTCAGATTTGATACTCAAATTGGAAGATATTCATTTGGAGGAGGAGGTTTGGTTGGCCTCCATTGACATCGAAGCCCTATACAGTAGCATTCCTCACCATTTGGGCATCAAGGATGTTGAATTCTATCTGAGACAGAGATCCGTAGGCTGCGGAGAACATAATGAATTGGTAATGGGGTTGCTCAATTTTGTCCTAACCCACAATGCCTTCACCTTTGATGGGATGCACCTCCACCAGCTCAGGGGCACAGCGATGGGGAGCCCGTGTGCCCCCTCATATGCTAACTTGTTCCTGGGCTGGTGGGAGGAAACTATCGTGTTTGGTGAGGATGCCTGGTGGCAAGAGATGGTATCACTATGGTACAGATACATCGATGATGTATTCATCATATGGGCGGGTACGAAAGAGGATTTCGAGAGATTCGTACAGGATCTGAATATAAATGAACTTAACCTTAGGTTCACCTTTGAAATACAAAAGAGGGAACTGTCATTTTTGGATATTAGTGTTAGAAGAGAAACTCAAGGGAATTTATCTACGAGAATCTATCGGAAACCAACGAGCACCAATAGTCTCTTACATTGGCAAAGCCACCATCCAGCCCCGTTGAAGAGAGGTATCCCCAAAGGGCAGTTCCTTAGGCTCAGAAGGAACTGTTCTAAGGAGGATGCCTTTCTCTCACAAGCAGGAGATATGCATAGGAGATTTAGGGAAAGGGGCTATCCCCATCATGTGATTGACACAGCCTTTGAGCACGCTAGGAGAATGGATAGACAACAGCTCCTACGTAAGAAACCTCTGCATGAGGACATGGAGATTACCAGGATTATCGGGACATTTGATTCTGAACATGCCGAAATTAGAAGAATTCTCATGAAACACTGGGACATTCTTAAAATGGACCCAGACTTGAGGGATATAGTGGGCGAGCGACCTAATGTCACCTATAGAAAAGGAAGGTCCATTAGGGACCGCCTGGTACATAGCCAGTACAGAAGACCTCATAAAACTGGCACATGGTTAGACAGAAAACCCATTGGCTTTTTTAAATGTGGGGATTGTAGCCTCTGCAAATGGATGTCACCCATGAAATCCTTCGTAAGTGCCCACACAGGCAAAAGATTCTACCTTAGGGATTTTGCAAACTGTAAAACCACGGCTGTGGTATACAAGGGGACCTGTACATGTCCCAAGGACTATGTGGGCAAAACAAAAAGAGAGTTTAGAAGAAGGGTGGGTGAGCACATGGGTGACATCAGAAACAACAGGGATACCCCTCTTGCGAGACACATCAATAATCAACATGGTGGGATGATGGGAGAGGTGAACTTCATGATCATGGAGGTGGTCAATGTGAATCCGAGAGG
Organism: Oophaga sylvatica; assembly: GCA_033576555.1. Taxonomy (NCBI): domain Eukaryota; kingdom Metazoa; phylum Chordata; class Amphibia; order Anura; family Dendrobatidae; genus Oophaga; species Oophaga sylvatica. The sequence continues at coordinate 7,766 of JARQOD010013769.1, forward strand.
CGGAGACGTGGATAAAATGATTCTCAGACGGGAATGTGAATGGATCTTCAGACTAGAATCTCTTGAACCCAATGGCCTGAACGAACATATGTCATTTGCCTGTTTCCTATAGCTATAATTCTGATTTGGACCACTTTATGAAACTGGAAATACATTACTATGTTTGTGTCTCTCTACAATGAGAGATGTGTTTATATCTTTGGTATCGTAATGACTCACATAAAATTGCCTGCAATCGCATATGCCTCATTATAGATCTAATCTTGGATACCACGTTGGTGGATAAATATTGAAACAGATTGTTGTTTCCAGCTAGGATGGCGTTTGAACATTGAGACATGAGCATATAAGTGTCTCTGTGAATGATTTAATATAAATATACGGTTTATATCCCCTTCTTCGCTGGATGCATGGGGGCTAGAACCCGGGGACCTCTAGCTATGGTGCTGTGCTATGTATCGGCTGCTGAGATTGAGCCGTGGGATAGACAGACACCTTACATGTCCTTTGAGGCTGACACTTTCACATTTGATGCAGTAGAAAATAGGACACACCTCCTGACTCCGGGGAAATACCATGCGACCCACCGCTCTGACGTGGCGACACTTACACACCCCCAGATGACGTCAGAGTCCTCTGCACATGCGAAGGGGTAGAGGTTACGTAAGGGGGAGGAGCGGATGAGGCGGAAATGAACCAGTGAGGCGGAGCTCACCGAGCGTCCTGAGAAGGCGGCAGATATAAATACAAGTGAGTCACATCCCATCGGTTAGTCTCTGCACCATGAAATTTTGACACCGGACATCTATACATCTGGCCTCCTGATGAGCCCACAGGGCGAAACGCGTTGAGGCGCCATTTTGACGGTGGTGGGGTGACCAAGGGGATCGATAAGTATCTTATGCATCTGTTTTACTTATCCTCCTTGGCTTATGAGCTCTCTCAATGTGCACCTATTATGGTCTGTACTTTACTGATTCAGTAGTTTGTTGACTAGCATGGTATACATCATTTTTGTTTGGGATAAATGTATATGGTTTATTATGAGATGGTCCCCATACTAGAACATCTTTCAAGGCACCCTCTAGGGGATTCTAATTGTGGACCCTATTGAAGCACTGATATAGACATTGATACAGTGGTGTGATATAGGGAGGGGATATCCATTTATTGCATGTATTATCGTGAGGGATTGTATACCTGAATTTTGATATGCCCTAGAAGATATAGTATCTGTTTAAAATATCATATAGGGATTGCAGTATCCTATATCATCTGTATACGGATACCTATCTTTTAGGTGTTGTAGCTAGTACGATATCATTTATACACGAGTTGATACATCGAACTGAAAAGAGGTATCAGTTGAACACCTGAATAATAGTATTTTGCAGATATCCCTTATCATCACCTACCCTTATACACTAGGGATTCACCTATTTTTTAGGGCTCATTGTAGCTAGTGACGAATAATTACATCTATACATTAGTAGGTTATACATCAGAGACTGAACGAAAGAGGTATCAGTTGAACACCTGAAGAATAGTATTGTCCTACATTTAGCCCATGATACATAATAGGGTTTTTCTGACGCTATTGAATCACTGACTAGTCAGTATCTTGGCGCACCAATACGATCTTCAAGATCACGAATCAGATGCACGTTTGAGAGCTACTTACTAGTGATTGAACAAAGCCTTTATGGTTCGTTCCTTCACGTGTATTAAGCTGTGGCACCGAAAGGGGCATTTATCATAGCTCCTATTCGATTAAAGGGACTACGACGTCTATTCAAGGTGCACAGCAATACTTTTGGTCATATTACCCACCATACTGTGTGTACGATTTGTTTTTAACCACTCTGGGGACCTAGGGTCACCTTTAGCTTGAGTTGGTCTCTGTATATCGGCAGGGGTCACCTTATTATCCGGGTAGTGGGACTCCCTAAGGGCGGAAGGGCCTAATAGGGACACCAGGGACAGCCATCGTGGAGCGGGGGCGCCACAACGCTCCCCCCTAGGGTGCCAACCTCCGCTGACAGGTAGGCATCAGTCCAGACCGAGATCAGGGACCCTAGGACACCCCTTGAGTTCTTAAGTTAGGTATACACGTTTTTTGTTTTTTGGTATATCACGTTAGTTTTGGGTGCTACCGATCGTGGTATTTTATCAATAAAGGATTGCCTATAGGGCATGAGTTTGATGATTTTGATTTTGAAGCCCTTCCATATATATACTTTCTTTATTTTTCAGTTCTTACTAAATGCAACGATGATACCCTAGCGGCTCTTTTTCGGAAAGGGCTGGCAGAGACCGTAAAAGATGTTATGGTGGGATTTCCTGTCCCTCGGGTCTCAACGATTCTATGTCATTAGCCATTCAAGTTGACAGACGCTTGTGTGAACGTAAACCTATGCGAGAGGTGGTGTTGCCTTTCGAACAGGCCTCTGAGCCCATGCAGTGTGATAGGGTTGTTCTAGGACTCAGCATCGAGAATTTCGAAAGAGTAATAAGTTGTGCTTCTTTTGTGGGGACGCTTTCATACTATTTTTGTCTGCTTAAGCGGGGAAGACGTTTTGCGCGCTCATTTGTTTTGGGCAACATGCAGCCTAAATTTCTCTTGACTGTTACCTTGATCTGCTCCTTGTCCTCATTTACTACTCAGGCTTTTGTCGATTCAGGAGCAGCCCTGAACCTGATGGATTTCGACTTTGCCAAACGTTGTGGTTTTCCCATGATACCCCTGCGGAAGTCTATTCCTTTGCTGGGCATTGACTCTACCCCTTTGGTGGAGAATAAACCCCAGTTTTGGTCCCAGGTGATAATGCGGGTAGCCCCGGAACACCAAGAGAATAGTAAATTTTTGGTGATGCATAATTTACATGACATTATTGTACTGGGTTTTCCGTGGTTGCAGACCCATAATCCTGTTTTGGATTGGAAGTCTGTGTCTGTGTTCAGTTGGGTTTGTCAATGTGTTCATGGTGACACTCCTGTTTTTTCCGCCTCTCCCCAGTCTCAGGATGTCCCTGACTATTTGACTGATTTTTCTGATGTGTTTAGTGAGAGTAAGTCTGCGTCCTTGCCTCCGCACAGGAGTTATGATTGCGCGATTGAGTTAGTGCCCGGTTGTAAATTTCCTAAGGGTCGGCTCTTCAATTTGTCTGTACCTGAGCATGATGCTATGCGATCTTATATCAAAGAGTCATTGGAGAAGGGTCACATTAGGACGTCCTCTTCACCTTTAGGTCCCGGCTTTTTCTTTGTGGCCAAAAAGGATGGTTCATTGAGGCCATGTATTGACTATCGTCTCTTTAATAAGGTCACTGTTAAATATCAATATCCTTTACCCCTGATTTCCGATTTTTTTCTCCAGAGTGAAAGGTGCTAGTTGGTTTACCAAGCTTGACCTTATGGGGGGCATATAATCTTATTCGCATCAAGCACGGTGATGAATGGAAGATGGCGTTTAATACTCGTGAGGGGCATTTTGAGTACCTAGTGATGCCTTTTGGGCTCACTAATGCCCCTTCCGTCTTCCAATCTTTCATGAACAATATTTTCCGGGATTTTGTGGATAAGTTTCTGATCGTTTATTTGGATGATATTTAGATTTTTTCCAATGACTGGGATTCTTATGTGGAACATGTTCGGATGGTATTCCGGATTTTGAGAGAAAATGCTTTGTATGTTAAGGGATCAAAATGTCTCTTTGGCGTACAGAAGGTTTAATTTCTGGGATTCATTATGTCTCCGTCCGCTATTGAAATGGACCCGGTCAAGGTTCAGGCCATTTGTGATTAGGCTCAGCCCACTTCATTGAAGGCTCTTCAGAGATTTTTGGGTTTTGCTAATTTTTACCATAAATTTATAAGTAATTTCTCTGGTATTGTGAAACCATTGACTGATTTGACCAAAAAGGGTTGTGATGTAGTGAATTGGTCTCCAGGGGCAGTTTCGGCGTTTCAGAAGCTTAAGCGGAGATTCACTTCTGCTCCTGTTCTACGAAAACCTGATGTTTCTCTACCATTTCAGGTGGAGATAGATGCTTCTGAGATTGGTGCAGGAGCCGTTTTGTCCCAAAGGGATCATGTAACCTCTAAGAGTAACCCTTGTGCCTTCTTCTCTCGAAAATTTTCCCCAGCTGAACGTAATTATGATGTGGGGAATTGGGAATTATTGGCTATGAAGTGGGCTTTTGAAGAGTGGAGACATTGGTTGGAGGGAGCCAGACATCAAGTTGTGGTCCTCACTGACCACAAGAACCTGATCTATCTTGAATCAGCCAAGTAATTAAATCCTAGACAGGCCAGCTTGTTTTTCACGCATTTTAATTTTGTGGTCTCTTTTCTTCCAGGCACTAAGAATGTTAAGGCAGATGCCCTCTCTAGGAGTATCTTTGCGGATTCTCTTGATGTGACTGAGCCTACTGTCATTCTGAAGGAGGATGTGGTTCTTTCCGCTATCTTACCCGATTTGAGACTGGCCCTGGAGGAATTTCAGGGGGATAAACCTGAACGTTGCCCTGTGGGGAAATTGTATGTGCCAGACCAATGGAGGAAGAAAGTAATGTCTGAAATCCATTGCTCCGCGTTGGCTGGTCATCCCGGTATTTTTGGTACCAGAGATTTGGTGAGTCGGTCCATTTGGTGGCCTACTCTATCTCGTGATGTCAGGAATTTTGTACAGTCCTGTGTGACTTGTTCTCGGTCCAAACCCTGCTCTCGCTCTAGTGGATTGTTAATGCCACTGCCTGTGCCCAGGAGGCCATGGACCCATATCTCTATGGATTTTATTTCTGACCTCCCTGTCTCTCATCAGAGAATGACTGTTATCTGAGTGATCTGTGATAGATTTTCCAAGATGGTCCATCTTGTGCCACTGCCGAAGTTGCCATCCTCTTCCAAGTTGGTGACTTTGCTTTTTCAGCAGGTGGTTCATTTGCACGGCATTCCGGAGAACATTGTGTCTGACAGAGGAGTCCAATTTGTTTCCAGATTTTGGAGAGCCTTTTGTTCTAAACTGGGAATTCAGTTGTCTTTCTCCTGTGCGTTTCACCCTCAGACCAATGGGCAGACTGAGAGAACAAACCAGACTTTGGAAAAATATTTGAGATGTTTTGTGTCTGCTGATCAAAATGACTGGGTCTCTTTTTTGCCCTTGGCTGAATTCGCTCTAAATAATAGGGCTAGTTCTGCCACTTTGATGTCCCCTTTTTTCTGCAATTTTGGGTTTCATCCTCGGTTTTCTTCAGGGCAGGTGGAGGCTTCTGTCTGTCCGGGTGTTAACTCTATGGTAGAGAGAATGCAGCAGATTTGGGATCAAGTTGTGGATAAGTTGTCTCTCAGGAGAGGGCCCAACGGTTTGCCAACCTGCATAGGACTGATGGTCCCTGGTTTAAAGTAGGTGACATGGTTTGGTTGTCTGTTATGTTTTGGTAGCTGAGGAGAGCAGGCAAAAACGGCAATACACCAGAGAGGTTGGAATCTACTGGATTGCAGTACCCTGACTAACCACCACAACTAAAGGCAGCCGTGGAGCGTTCCTACATTGGTCCTAGACGCCTCGTCACAGCCTGAGAGGCTAACTACACCTAAAGATAGAAAGAGGAAAGCTATCTGCCCTGGAGCAGATCCCCAAAGAACATAGGAAGCCCCCAAACATGTAATGGCGGTTAGACAAGAGTAAATACAGACACAGACAGAAAATAGTATGAGCAAACGCTGGGGCCCAATCTGACTTAGACAGAAAAGGATAGGAAGGATACTTACTGCAATCCAAAAAAACCCTTAAAAAACCAATGCTACTAATTGCAAAAACACCTGAGATCACACGACCTCTACCACCTAAATTAGTTCTCTGGTGTAACAAAACTAAGCCGCAGCCACAGAAAAAAACTGGAAAAGGCAAATGAACAAACAACAATGGCTCCAGAGTAACCGAGAGGAGACCAAGCCCCCCGGGGAGGGGAACCTGGCCAACCTCACAGAAATGCAGAGAAATATACAAATGGCAAGCACAAAAACAAAAAACAGAAAAAATCTTATCTGAGAGCAGGAGAAGAGGCAAGACTCAGCAAGCTTCCAAGTGAACTAGGAAACAACGTTGAGACAAGAACAATTGGTC
>JARQOD010013770.1:0-13889 GCA_033576555.1 Oophaga sylvatica
CGGGCAAAACCGGGGGCCCCACCTATAGGGTCCCACACCCATTAGGAAAAAACCGGAAATTCCTTTGGGGGTAAACAATCCCAGATACCACCAAAAACCCGATTTGCCCTAAAAAACCGGGGCCAGGGGGAAAGATCCGGCAAACAGGACGCGCAAAACAACGGTTTTACTTTTAAGAGAGAGAAGGGCCAACCACCCCAAAGGGGGCCAGTTCAAGACGGAGACCCAAGGTTGGCCAAGCTACAAGCAGGGTCAAGGGCTCTATTTACAAAAAGGCAAAAGAACAGGGGGGGGCCACACACCTACTCAGTTGGAGGGAAAATTGGAATAAGCAAAACCCCTTCACCTAAAACCAATCTTTCCGGGGGAGTTAAACCTGGCCCAAACATTTTCGTAAAGGTTTTCCCCCAAAGTGGGCTTATTGTGTTTCTCCCTTAAATTAAACCCCAAAATTGGGCCCCCGGGTCCCCCGTCCCCCCCTTTTTTTCCCCAAACTATCTCCCTGGAGGAAATCACCCCTTTCTTGTGGAAGGCTTAACATCTAGCGGCACAATATTAACCCTTTAGTGGTTTTGCAGCAGCGCTTTTCCCAACCCGACCAAATACACACCAAAAAAGGCGTCACCGAATCCCCTACCCAAAATTCAATTTAACCTTAAAAATAAAAACCCCCCCATTTTTAAAAAGGGGGGTTAAAAGGGGCCCCAGGAGCCAAAGGAAAAAAGAGCCTTTGGGGGGCCGGGGGAAAATCCCCAAATTGGGGATCCTTAAGGCCTCAGAAACCGAGTTTCCCATTTTTCCTGGAAGGGGGGCCTTATATCCTTCCCCCAAGTTAAAAAGGGTTTTCAACATTCCCCCTGTTTGAAACTTTTCCGTTTTTAACATTGGGCATTATACCCTGGAAAACCCGATGGAACTTTTGATTTAGGGAAGGAAACCTCTAAAACTGGGTGGATTAAAAATGTCTAAAAATGCGGGGGAGTTTATAATTAAATTGGGGCCAAAAAACAGGGCCCCATCCTTTGGGTTTAAAACCCACCCCCCCCTTTTAAAGTTTGGGGGTTTTGTTTTTCCTTATTCCCCCCAAAGGCCCCAAAAACCCCGACTTTTAAGAGAAAAATCACCAAAACTTTTTTTTAAATTTTTTATAGAGAATAAAAGGGGGGTTTTCAAATTCCCTTTTATGTTTTGACCTTTGGAAACACCCAAATCCCCACTTAATTTTAAAACAAATTGGTGGGGGGAATTTTTTCCCAACCCCTCTCGCTCCTTCAAAAAAATCGTTGTTAAATAAAAGGGGGTCTTTTAAGGGGGGGTTTTTAAATTTGGGGTTTTTTTTAGCATGGGTTTGCCCCCAAAACCAAAAAAACATAAATTTTCCATTCATTTTAAAAATAAGGGTTTTTTTGGAAAACCCCCTTCCCCTTTAAATTTTTTTTTAAAACTTTCAATTTAGAGTGGACCAAATGGGTTTTGGCCTTATAACTTTTTCTCGAGAACTGGGGGTATTAAAAAGAATTATTTTGATGAAACCCTTTTTTTTGTGTTTGGAAACTACTTTCCCAGTTCAATTTATCATTTCCTTTTCCCGGGGGGGGATGGGGCGGTTTTCAGTTAACTTTAGGTTTGGGGAAAATTATAATTTTATTTGATTAAAATATCATTGGCACTTAATTTCAGGGGAAAAAATTTCAAAATTAAATATTTTTTTAAAAATATTGCACTTTCTCCCTTTTAACCCCCTATCCCCAAGGTTTTTTCATGTTTAAAAACCAAAACCCAAATTTGACAAATTGGGCCACCTTAATTCCCTTTGATTTTTTTAAAAACTCGGGAAAACGGGATCCTTGGGCCTTTTTGAGAATGGAATTTTTCGTTTACTATTTTTAAAATGTTAAAACCCTATTTTTGGTTTAAAATTTTCTTTCTTTAATTTAAAAAAAAGGTTACTTTTTGAAAAAAATGAAATTTTTGGGGGAAATTTTAAAAGTTGTTTTTTTAATTTTTTCCAAACCCTTAATTTTGTTTCCCTTTAAAAATTTGAGAAGGGAGGTCACACAAAAAAAGTTTAAAAAAATCATTTTAGGGAAAAACTTCTCCCCTTGTATTAACCAGTAGTCCTAAAATGGTTCATCCTTCCTGGCAAAATCCCGAAATTTAAAATTTACTCAAGGGGTTTGGGGGTTTGGCCGGGCTTTTTTTTAACCCCAAAGGAAAACTTTTTTCCCATTCTTGCCCCAAAACCCCGTGCTGTTTTACCCTTTAATTTTCCCGGCTCTCCAGCCCCAAAACTAGAGTAACAACAAAAGGGGAACTTCGAAACAGAAAAGGTTTGAGCCCCAATTTTTAAAATCACCCCTCCCGGGCAATGCTTGTTTAATACCTCTCTTGGGGGTTGGCGCATTCTCAGTGACTGGCCAGGGGTTTTGGGGAAATTTTGGTCACCGAAACAAGTCCCGTCCAAAAAACCGGGGGCCCCAAAACAAATTAAATAAGGTCCCTTTTTCCCCCCGCATCGGCACCTAAAATTAAAATTTAAAGTTTTGGGGTTTGGTGGAAGCCTTACCACCCCTTTGGGGGCACTTCCGCTATTAAAACCCTTGAAGCATTTTTAAAATAGCCCCTTAATTAGGGAAATCCCGCTTTATTTTTAGCAAAAGGGCAATTTCACAAACAAGGGGGCAGGGCAGGCCTCAATTTAACCCCAATAGTGGGGGTTTTAAACTTTGGGAACCTTTTCCCAACAGCTTCATTCCTACTATTTTTTCCCCCCCTTTTCCTTTTAAAAAGGAAAAAAGACTTACACCCGGTTTGGGGGGGCGTGCTTTTTTAAAATAACAGACCGGGAAAATTTAAAACCTTTTTTTTCCACCCCAATTTAAATTTTTTAAAACCGGGGTGATTAAAGGGTTGGGTTTTTTCCAGCAAACCCGCCATCGTTTCCTAGCTGCTGGGTTTCTCCCCCACTCACATTGGGGGAAAAACCCCGGTTCCCCAAATTTCACCCCAAAAAAAAATTTTTAATTTTGGGGCAACCCACAAACCCAAACATAACCATTTCCCACATGGTCTAAAATTTTTAAAAATCACCAAGTTAGGGAAAATTTTTAAGGGGGAAAAATTAAACCCTATATCTCCCTTTTTACAACACCCTTTTTTTTAAGGGGCCACATCAAAATTTGGGAAATCAAATTGAGTCTATATAAAAAAAAATACCCAAAAATGACACCCATTTAGCCAAAAAACAGCAACCCTTTAAGGGCCAAAACACATTTTAAAAGAAATTATTAACCCTTTTGGGGGGTTCCATAAAAATTTTTTAAAAAATTTTTAAAAAAAAAGAAAAAATTTAACTTTTTTCCCAAAAAAATTTACTTCAATTCCCAAATTTGGTTTTTATTTCCCAAGGGAACAAGGGGGAAAATTTTTGGAACCCCAAAATTTTTTTGGGGCCAAATTTTTTTTGATACCTTTAACCTTTATTATGTTGGGGGCGGCCACTGTGTTTGGGGGGGGCATTTTTTTTGCTCGGGGAAGGGGGGAAGGGGGCCTTTTCCTTTTTCAATGGGAAAAATTTGGGGGAAGAAAATTTTGGGCGGCATGGGCCCCTTTTTAGAAGCCCCGGGTGGGGGCCCAAACAGTTGGGGAAAACACACACAATGACACCAGTTAAAGGGAAAGGGAAACCCCCCCTAAGGGAAATTAAATAAAGGGTTTGGTGGACCTTAAAACCCCCCAAAGGCTTTTTACAGAAAACCCTTTTTAAATTAAAAAGCTGTTAAAAATTAAAAAAACAAATTTATTTTCCCCAAAAAAATTTAAACCCTTTTTTCCTTCCCCAAGTTTTTTAAAAGGGGGTTTCCCCCCAAAGGTAACAAAGGGGGGAAATAATTGACCCAAAAATTTTTGTTAAAATTTTCCCTAATATGCTGATACCCCAAAATATTGGGGAAAAATACTGTTTGGGCCCCATTTCAAAAGCTCGGAAAAAGGGAAAACCATTTGACTTTTTCAACGCAGGGAAATTGGGGTGGAATTGAGATCAACACCCGGGCCCCCTTTGAGAGCCCCTGCGTTCCTAAACATTTGGGAAAACCCCCCAATTCTAACTCCAACCCAAACCCCAAAACAATCCTATCCCTAAAACCAACCCTAACCCTTAAAACCAAAAACTCCCCCAAAACCCTAATCCCACTCTAAAAACCCCAACCCAACTGAAAAAATAACCAAACCCTAACCCAAATTTTACCCCCAAACCCAACCTATCTTTTCCCCAACCAAACCCCCAAAATTTAGCCCTTTCCCTAACCCTTTCCCCAACCCTAACTCTAAAATTAGGCCCCTAACCCTAACCCAAATGGGAAAAAAGGAATAAATACTTTTTTAAATTTTTTTTAATTTTTTTTTCCCAACTAACGGAAAAAAAGGGGGGGTTTTAGTAAAATTTACAGGGGGGTATTTGGAACGGGTTTTTATTTTGGCAAATGTCACACACTAAAAGACATTTTTTTTTTTTTTTTATTACAACAAATTTTTTTATGCATCACCCCATTTGGGAAACTATAATTTTTTCCCAAATTTTTTCCCCAGAGTCCCGTGAGGTCTTTTTTTTTTGGGGTGAGTTTTCCCTTTTTTTTTGGGACCCCTGTTTGGGGGACATGACTTTTTTGATTGCTTTTTATTTTAATTTTTAAATTTTTAAAAAAGGGGGAAGGGAAAAACCCTGCCCCGAGAGGCCCTGCACCCCCAAGCATTTTTATATATGTTTTTTTTTTACAATTTTTTCCTATAGATTTGATAAAATAAAATAGAAAGATAGATAAAGATAATAGACAAACCCTCCCTTTCAAAAAAAAATCCAAAAAAAGGGGCAAAACCCCAAAAAGCGAAATTACAAAGCAATTTTTCCCCCTTTACCCCCAAGGGGTTTTGCACGTTAATGAAACCCGGCCCCAATTTTTTCAATTCTGACCACTGTCTCTTTAGGAAATTTTTAACCTTTGGGAAACCTTCCCAAAAGATCTTTGGATTTTTGAATTTTTTTCCCCCCCCTTTTGGGCAAAATTGGGACTTCAAAGTTAGAAGTAAAATTTTCTTCGATAAAAACTTGCTTTTTTTTGAAAAAAAAAAAGCAAATTTTGGCGGAAAAAATTTTTTTAAAATTTTTCAAATTTTTAAAATTTTAATTTTTATTCCCTTAAAAAAGAGAAAAATAACACACAAAATAGTTAAAAAAAACATTTCCCCCCAAAGCTACTTTTCATCAGCACAATTTGGAAACAAAATTTTTTTTTTGTTAGGGAAATTTTAAGGGTTAAAAGTTACCAGCATTTCTCATTTTTACAACAAAATTTACAAAGCCATTTTTTTTTTGGGCCCACCTCTCATTTGAATCACCCTTTTGGGGGGCATATGGCAGAAAATCCCCCAAAAAAGGGCAAACCCTTTTTAAAAAAAATTTTTCCCCCAAGGTTTCCAAAACCACATTTAAAAAGTTTAACCCTTCAGGTGCTTACAAAGGCCCCAAAGCCCAAAGGGAAGGAAAAAATTTAATAAATTTTTCCTTTTTTTAAGGGCCCCAAAAATGAAACTTTTAAAAAACTTTTTTTTTTTTTTTTTCCCCGGGGAAAAGGAGAAAATGGACAGATAAAAGGGTTTGTTAGCAATTTCCCTGTATGCCCAAAACCCCAAAATGTGGGGGGAAAACCCCTGTTTGGCACACGGCAAAAGGGCCGAAAAGGGAAAACGCCGTTTAAATTTTTTTAAAATAAAAAATTGGGTGGAATTAATTGGACCCATGGGCGTGTTTGGGGAGCCCCTAGGGGCCTAAACAGTGGAAACCCCCCCCAATTTACCCCAATTTGGAAAACTAGACCCCCTAAAAGGAACCCTTTTCAAAATCTGTTTGACCCCTTTGAAAACCCCCCAAATGTTTCACAAAACTTTTTAATGCCGGGGTGAAAAAAAAAAAAAAAATTTTTCCCCAAAAAAGATTTTTTACCCCCCAAATTTTTTGGGAATTTTTCCCAAAGGGAAAATTGGACCCCAAAAGTTGTTTCCTAATTTTTCCTAAATACCGAAAACCCCATTTGGGGGGGGGGGAACTTTTGGTGCACGGAAAGGCCCTTGGAAAGGAAGTAGTAACTTTTTGGGTTTCCCAGACTTGAGGGGGGTCATTTCCTTTTCCCCAGTGCCCCAGTTGAGCCTAAACAGGGGAAAACCCCCCCCCAAGGGTGACCCCCAAATTTTGGAAACTATAACCCCAAAGGGAATTTTTATCTAGATTTTTTGTGACCCTTTTTTAAACCCCCCAAGGGCTTCACCCAAGTTTAAAATGCCCGGGGCATGAAAATAAAAAATCCTTTTTTTTTCCCCCAAAAAAATTTATCTTTTTTGGGGGGGGGTTTATAATTTTTTGGGGGGGGGGAAATTTTTTTTCCTCAAGGGGCCCCCGGAAAAATTTTGGGACCACAAAGTTGTTTCCAATTTTTTCCTGAGAAAGCCTGTTTACCCCAAAAGTTGGGGGAACCACTGATTTGGGCGCCCGGCAGAGCTGGGAATTTAAAAAGGAGCACCTTTTGTTTTTTTTTAATTCCCCCCAACCAAAAGGGCTGGAATTTGGGAGTTTGGGATCCATGTTGCATTTGGAGACCCCCCAAAAATTGGGGGAAAACAGGGGGAAACCCCCCACAAATGCCCCCAAATTTAGGGGAAACTACAAAAAACCCCCAAAGGGGAAATTTTTCCCCTTAGATCTTTGGTGAGTTTTTTAAAAACCCCCCAAGGGGCTTCACAACAATTTTAATAACTAACCTAAAATTTAAAAATCATATTTTTTCCCACAAAAATGAACTTTTCACCCCAATTTTTTTTTTTTCCAAGTTAAAAAAGACTCCAAAAGTTATTTGCAATTTGTCCGAGTGCGGGGATAACCCCCTAAAGGGGGAAAAACCCCTGTTTGGGTGCAGGCAATTTGGGAAAGGGAAAGGGGCGCCCCTCTGGAAATTTTTCCCAAAGCAGAAATTTGGGTGGACGCCTTTTCGTTTTTTGAGGGGCTCCTGATCTTTTTAAACCCGTGGAAAAACCCCCCCTAAATGACGCCATTTTGAAAACAAAACCCCCCCCAAGGAATTATCTAGATGTTTTGGTGAGGGAAATTTTAAACCCCCCGGTGGGTTTTACTAAAGTTTTATAACGTACAGCCTAAAAAAAAAAAAACTTTTTTTTTTTTAAAAAAAAATGTTTTTTTTTTGTCCCCCAATATTTTTTTTTTCCCCCAAGGGTACCCCGAAAAAATTTGGGAAACCCCAAAAATTTTTTTGTCCAATTTGTCCTGATACGCTGGGAACCCCCAAAATGTGGGAAAAACTACTGTATGGGGGGGCACTCAAAGGGGTTTGGAAAAAGGGAAATGTGACGTTTTTTGGGTTGCCCGAAATTTTAGGGGAAAGGTCTGGGGGCTCATGGGCACAAATTTGGGGGGGCCCCTTTATGGGGCCCCATAACAGTGGAAACCCCCCACAAGTGGGCCCCCTTTTGGCAAATAGACCCCACAAGGGAAATTTTCTAGATGTGTGGTTTAAGGGACTTTTTTACCCCCAAGTGCTTCACAGAAATTTATAACGTACAGCCGAAAAAATAAAAATCTTTTTTTTTTTTTACAAAAATGATTTTTTTTTTTGCCCCCCCAAAATTTTTTTTTTCACAAAGGGGAAAAAGGGGAAAATTTACCCCAAAAAAGTTGCCAATTTGTCCCCAAACGGCCCATACCCCAAAATGTGGGAGAAAACTACTGTATGGGGGCACGTCAGGGGTCGGAAGGGAAAAAGTGACGTTTTTGGGTTGCAAAACTTGATGGGAAAGGCCCGGGGGGTCTGCGATTTTGGGGAGCCCCGGGTTTCGCCTAAACAGTGGGAACCCCCCCCAAGTACCCCAAATTTTTGGGAAATGGGCCCCCAAGGAACTGGCTAAGGGGGACACTTTTAACCCCGAATGCTTCACATAAGTTAAAAACCACACCGTAAAAATAAAAAAACCCTTTTTTTTTTTTAAAAAGATTTTTTTGGGCCCCAAAATTTTTTTTTTAAAAAGGGTAACAGAAAATTTGGGCCCCAAAAGTTGTTGTCCAATTTGTCCGATACGCTGATATCCAAAATGTGGAGAAAACTACTGTATGGGAAAACGTTGGGGCTCCCCGGGGGGAAATAGTGAAAGGTTTTAAAGGGGAACTTTTATGAAGGGCTGGGGGGTCATTACCCCTTTGGGGAAACCCCTGATTCGCCTAAACAAGGGGAAAACCCCCAAAAATGACCCCCCTTTTGGAAAATAGACCCCCCAAGGAATTATCTAGATTTTGTTGGGGAGCGCTATGAAGCCCCCAAATGGGTTTACAGAAATTTTTAATGTCCCCCTAAAAAAAAAAAAAAATAAATTTTTTTTTGTACAAAATGGGTATTTTTGCCCCCAGTTTTTTATTTTCCCAAAGGGAGCAGAAGAAATAGGAAAAAATTGCACAAAAACCTTGGGGGCCGAGTATGCTGATCCCCCCTATTTTTGGGATAAACTTCCCGTTTTACCATGGCCGAGCAGAAGTGAAAGGGCAACCTTTTTACTTTTTCAACCCAGAATTGGGGTGGAATTGAGAAAAAAAACCCATGTCCATTTGGAGAGCCCCTGATTTGCCTAAACACGGAAACCCCCCCAATTTTAACTCCAACCCAACCCCACAAACCCCTAACCCATTTCCCAAACCCCAAAACCCCAAAAAACCAAAAACCCCAACACACCCCTAATTCCCCCCCCCCCTTAAACCCCTTTAAACCTAACTTTTAAACGCCAAACCCCAACCCAAAATTTTAGCCGCAACCCTAACCCCAAACCCAAGGGAAATGGGAAAAAAATACTTTTTTTTATTTTTTTATTTTTCCCTTAACCCAAGGGGGTGATAAAGGGGGGGTTTTAATTTTCAATTTTTTGCGGGGTTTTAAAAGTTTGGGAGCTGTCCCCGCGAAAAACGCTTTTTTTGGCCCAAAAAAGTTTGCAAACATCACATTTTGGAACTATAATTTTTGCATATTTTGCCCACAGATTTAAAGTGAGGGCTTAATTTTTTTGCGGGGGGAGTTTTACATTTTTTTTGGGACCAAATTTTTGAGCACTGACATTTTTTGATCGCTTTTTAATTTTGATTTTTGGGAAGGGTTAAAAAGAACCAAAAAACACAAATTTATGGGAATTTTTTTTTGGGGAGGGGTTTTTAAAAAATTTCCCCGTTGGTAAAATTTTATAAAGCAGTTTTAACTTCGGGGCCCTTTCGTTATGGGGATACCTCCTTTATACATTTTTTCATGTTTTTTGGGGCTTTTTAGAATTTAAAAAAAAATTTTTTTAAAAAATAAAATTTTTTTTGCAACGCTTTTTCGCAGCTATAAATTTTTTTTTTTTTCGCTGATGATCTTTATGATTTTTTTTTTTTAAAGGGGGTTTACTAAAAGGGGTTTAAATTTGGGCCCAAATTTTAAAAGGGGGGGGCGGTTTTCGGGCGCGGCTATACCAAAAAAATTGACTTTTATTGCTTTTTTTTTTTTATTTACAGGAAAAGTGAAAATTTTTTTGGGGGAAAATAAATAAATTTTTTTATTTTTTTTGGATTTTTTTTTTTATAACACATTTTTTTTTATTTTTTTAACTTTTTTTTCTTTGTCCCCGGGTGGGGCATCACAGTATTTTTTTTTAGATCGCTGGGGTGACAGTGGGCACAGCCCGTCACACCGAAACGACGCACAGGCATAGATGCAGGCTTTTTCAGGCCCGCTCTTTGCAGGGACGGGGGTAGCCGCCTTCCCCCCAGGACCCCGGCGCCCTCTTTGGGTCCGGGGCCTGGAGGGGGGAAGCCCTCAGAACAGCGCATCACATCGCCTGCTCTGAGGGCCCCCGGGGGGCGCTAGGGAAACCCCACCCTGCGCAATCCTCCCCTGGCCCCCCTACAAACGCGATCATGTTTTATCGCGGGGTTTCAAGGGGGTTAAAAGTGCCGGGGGCGGTCCGTGACCGCTCCTGAAAACACCCGTCATGGGGGTCAGCTGTGATTAAACAGCTGACACCCCGGGGGCGATTTGCCGGGGTCTTCCCCCCCAGGGGCGCCTAAACCCCCTAAAGACTAAAAATCCCTTCCCCGGGCATACGGGGGCCCGGTACCATGGGCGGGATAGACGTAATGGGGATAAGGGTTAATAGCCCTATGACAATATTTTTGGGCCCAAAGGGGGCCTTTTTAAAGCTTTAGAAAGGGCCAAAATCTCGGGCCAAAACATTGCCAATGGGTTTTTAAATAACACAGAATTTTCACTATTTCTTTTTGGGGGCCTAGATTTATCACATGTTCTGCTGTTAAAATTTTTTTGGCTAGATAAAATAATAATTTGATAAAAAAATAAATATGGGAAAAAAAAGATATGGGATAGATAAGAAGGGGTATAGAAAATTTTATAGATAGAGAGATAAATAATAGATAAAAAATGAAAAATAAATAATTATAGATAATAATAGAAAAAAGATAGATATGAGAATATATGATAAACCCTGGATAGAAATAGATAAAAGAAAATAAAAATACAAAAAGATTTGATTGTAAACAGTTCAAAACCTACCAAAAAACCAAAAGCTCAATATAACCAAAAAAGATGAAGGGAGCCCCCAAAAAAAATAGGGGTTTTATTTACCCATCATGTCCCGGGGGACATTTTTTCCAAATTTTGGGGGAAAAACTTAAAAAAGTTTCCCCAATTTGGAAAAGAAATTCCCTCCTTTCATGATGGGGGCAATAAACCACTATATTTTGGAAATTTTTAGTGGGTGCCCTTTCATCTTTTTTGGATAATAGATAACATATAAGCTAGGTAAAATAGAAAAAGACATGATATGAGATTTTATAGATTGAGATAATTAATAATAATAGGGTAATAAAATTTGATAATAGAAGATTTAAAAATTTAGATAAGAAGATAGATTAGATAATAGATAGTTTTAAAAGATAATAGAAAGAAAAAAGATAGAAAAATTTTTGGGCATAGATAGAGGACCCAGCTGACCATAAGAGCTTTCACCCCGATTTTTGAGCGGGGAAAATAGTTTTTTTGAATTTAAAAAAAAACGTCCCTTTTTTTGCAGGAAAAAAACGGTACCTTTTTTGTAAAAAGGCATGCGATTTTTGATGCGATTTTAAATTGCACCATGGGGTTTTTCCCCCTCGTTTTCCAACGTAAGCAATGCAAATTTTTTAAAATTTTTCATAAACATTATCTTTATTTAAAAAATCATGTAAAAATCACATTTTAAAAAAAAAAAATTTTCACAAAAGGGAAATAATAAAATATATAATATAATAAAAATATTTTATATATATTATATAAATTTATAATTAATATAGGGCAAAAAACTTCCCCTATTTAAAAACCCCCTAATTCAACCCCGGGGTATATGGAAAAAAACACACTACCCGCTTTTAAAAAAGATAGAAACAAAAAAAAAAAACAAAAAACAATAAAACAAATTATATATATAAAAAAAATAAAGAAAAGTGAAAATCAAAAGGGATAAATTTAAAGTTTCCCAAAACCCTTCAAAATACTGTAATACCCCTAAATTTAATTGGACGGCTTTTGTGAAATCACAAAACCGACAAAAAAGAACATTGTTTAACACAGTAACCATGTCCTTTCTTTTTTATTTAAAAATTTTTTAACTTACAAATTTCCTAAGTTTATTGGGGCAAAATTTTTAGCCCTTTTAGGGGGGTTTAAATTAAAAGGGGAAAAAACATTGAAAAAAAAAAGCGTGGGCTCCCCCTTTTTTTCCCCACCAAACAGAAAAAACCCGAGTGGGGGAAATAATAAAAGCCCCAGGGGGGTACATTTTTTGGTTTCCCCCCCCCAACTAACATCTTCCCCCAACAACCCCCAAAAGGGGGAAAAACCTAAAAAAATTTGGCCCCTTTTTGCCCCTTTGCCCCCCCTATTTCCCCCCGCCCTGTACGGTGGGGGAATTTGGGGGAATAAGGGGTTTTAAAACCACCTTGCAAATTTAAAGGTGACTGTAACCAGGTTTAAAAAAATTGAGAGCGTCAATTTGACAACATCCCAAATTTTAATTCAAAATTTAAGTAAAAAAAAAAACACACCCCCTTAAAATAAAAATTTTAAAGAAATAAAAACAAATTTTTTTGGGGCCCTTTATTTTACTCCAATCCGTTCGAAACCCTTGATTTTCCCCAAAAAAAAATAAAAATAATAAAACAACATTTTTCTTTCCTATCGGCGATCTTTACGTCCCCCCAATTTTAAACCTCAAAAAAGGGTTAACTAGCAACAGCTAAGCACGCAAAATAATGCTGATGCTCAGCTGATAGCCCCTTAATGAATGAGCAAAAACCTGGGCCGACAGGAGAGATGTGATTAATGAATGAAAACTTAAATTTATTTTTGCCCACTTTCACCTTAGGTCAGGTTTACGGGAAATGAAAGTGCAAAAAAACAATTAAACTTCAATTTAATTTTCTCTTCCCTCCTTTCACTGGGAGATTTAAATTAAATTTTTCAGGGGGGTTACAGCTCCCCGGGGACCGCAATTGCTCTCTGCGAGCTTTTAACCTGTTTTTTCCCCTTTTTGATGGATTACACCAAGGGGGCCGAAAGAAAATCGGATTGGTAAGAAAAATTTTTCTTTTTAAATTTTTTTTTAAATTTTCAGAAAAGTTTTAGCAGGAAAAAAAAAAATTTTGGGCAAAAAAATGTGGATTATTTTTATTAAACTTCTTTTTAAATTTAAAATGTGTGTGTTTGATTTTCTTTTAAACAATAGGAAAAAAATTGATAGTTTTTCAAATTTAAGCTCTCAATTATTAACCTGGCTTTTCAGTCACCTTTCAATTGCAAGGGGCCTTTAACCCCTTTTTTAAACCCCTTTGCCCCCCGCTAAAAGGCAATGGGAATAGACGGGCAAAGTGCCAGAAAGGGGAAATCTTTAAATTTGAGATTTGCCTTTTTTTGGGTGTCGGGGGCAGATGTTTTTAGCCAGGGGGGGGACAAAAAAAGTACCCTTTCCCCAGGGTAAAATTTTTCTCCCCCACTCGCTTGCTTTGTCTGTCCTTTGGGGAGAAAAAACGGGGGAGCCCACCATTTTTTTTAAAAAAAGAAATTTTCACCAATTTAATTTAAACCCCCACCTGTCTGAAATTTTGCACACATATACTTTTGAAAATTTTAACTTTAAAACCCAAAAATCAAAATACTGAAATGACATGGTTTTTAAATGTGTTTTAAACCCAAGGAAACATTTTTGCGGCTTTTGTGATTTCACAAAAGCCCGGGAATTTAATTAGCGGCAAAAACTATTAAAAATTTTTGAAATATAAAAAAAAATATATTAAAAATTTTACAATGACATGTATATATATAAAAGTAATTTTAAGTTTATGTATCTAGTTTTTTTTAGCTTCCCGTTTTGATTAACCCGTAGCCCGGGGGTGATTTTGCCGGGTTTTTAAAGGAGACTGGGGCATTAAATCGGAACACGTGCATGGTGCAGTTAAAAAGTTTTTCAAAATTCAGACATGAAGGGGGGAAAATTTAAAGGGGTAAATTCGTTTATAAAAAATCAAGGGCCCCCGCGTATTTTCTCCACCAACAGACAAAGCAAGCGAGGGGGGCAATAAAATAGCCAAGGGGGGGTTCAAATTTTTTTGTGCCCCCCCCCGGCTAATAACTCTGCCCCCAACAACCCCCAGAAAAAGGGGAAATCTCTAATTAAAATTTGCCCTTTCTGGCACCCTTTTCCCCCTATTTCCCCCCTTGCCCGTACGTGGGCGAATGGTTTTTTATTGCCAACTTGTA
>JARQOD010013771.1:0-13885 GCA_033576555.1 Oophaga sylvatica
AAATATAACTGAAACTAGGGAAGTGAGTCCCTGCTGTATTAAATAACGAAAAATTTTTGGGAGCTTGATTCACTTTTTTTATATATAACTGATAACTGGAATTTGTCACTGCGTAAAAATATAACGATATCGGAGAGTTCGGTGTGTCACACTGTATAATTTAACTGATACTGGGGAAGGGGGGAAAGTCACTTTCTGTAAAAATATAAATTATATCCGGGAGGGTGATGTCACTGCTTATAATATAACTGATATCTGGGGGGCTGATGTCACTGCGTAAAATAACTATATCTGGGAGCGTGATTCACGCTGAAAATTAACTGATACTGGGAGGTGATGTCACTGCTGTATAATATAACTGTATCGGGGAGCGGTGATGCCTGCTGTTAATAAACTGATAGGGAAAGGGGGATTCACTCTGTAAATATAACTGATATCTGGAGGGGATTCCTGCTGTATAATATAACTGATACTGGAGAGCGGTGAGTCACTGCTTAAAATAACTGAATTTGGGGGGCGGGGGATTCACTGCTGATAAATAACGATACTGGGGAGGTGATTCACTGCTGTTAATATAACTTATCTGGGGAGCGGTGATGTACTGCTGATAATAAACTATAGGGGAAACGGTGATGTCACTGCGTATAATATAACTGTATTGGGGGGGGAGTCACTGCGTATAAATAACGATACTGGGAAACGGTGGGGTCACGCTGTATAATATAACTATATCGGAGCGGGATGTCACTGCTGAAAAAATAAAATGAATCTGGGAGGGGGATGTCACTGCGTATAAATAACTGATATCTGGGGGGGTGAGTCACGCTGATAATAAAACTGATATCTGGGGAGCGGGGATGTCACTGCTGTAAATATAACTGATACTGGGGAGGGGAGTCACTGCTGATAATAAAACGATATCGGGGAGGGTGAGTCACGCGTAAATATACGATATCGGGGAGGGGGATGTCACCTGTATAATATAACTGATATCTGGGACGGTGATGTCACTGCTGTATTAAAAATAACTATATCGGAGAGCGGTATGCACTGTGTAAATATAACTGAATCTGGAAGCGGGGATGTCACGCTGTATAATAAACTGATATCTGGAGGGGTGATGTCACGCTGTAAAAATAACGATATCGGGGGGGTGATGTCACTGCGTATAATTAAATATATCTGGAAACGTGATGTCACGCTGTAAAATATAACGAACTGGGAGGGGGGATGTCACGCTGTATAATAAACAAATCGAGAGCGGTATTCACTGCTGATAATATAACTGAATCCCGGAAACGGTATGTCACGCTGTAAATATAACTGAATCTGGGACGGTGAGTCCGCTGTATAATAAACGATACTGAGAGCGGTGATGTCACTGCTGTATAATATAACTGATATCTGAAGGGTGTTCACGCTGATAATTAAAATATACTGAGACGGTGTTCACGCGTAAAATATAAATGATATTGGGGAGGGGGATTCACTGCTGTATAAAAAAACTGATACGGAGGGTGATTCACCTGTAAATATAACTGATTCTGGGAGGGGAGCCCCTGCTGTAAATAAACTGAACGGGAGGGTGATGTCACGCTGTTTTAAAATAACTGAAAACTGGAGCGGTGAGCACCTGTATAATAAACTGAATCGGGGAAACGTGATGTCACTGCTGAAAAAAAAAACGTTTGGAAGCGGGGATGTCACTGCTGTATTAAACTATAACTGGAAGCGTGATGTCACGCTGTAAATAAAATATATCTGGGAGGTGATGTCCTGCTGTATAATATAACTGAAAACCCGGGAAAGGGGATTCACTGCTGTATAATATAACTGATACTGGAAACGGTGAGTCACGCGAAAAATTAACGAATCTGGGGGGGGTGATGTACTGCTGTAAATTAACTGAATCTGAGACGTGTGCACTGCGTATAAAAAAACTGAATCTGGAGGGGTGATTCCGCTGTATAATAAACTGAACTGGGGAGCGGTGATGTCACGCTGTAAATATAATGATACGGGAGCGGGGATGTCACGCTGTATAAAATTTTAAGATATCTGGGGGGGGATGCACGCTGTATAAATAACTGATATCGGGGAGCTTTTTCACGCTTATAATATAACTGATCTGGGGAAAGGGGGATGTACGCGTTTAAAAAAAACTGTACTGGGGAGGGTGAGTCACGCTGTATAATAAACGATTCGGAAGGTGATTACGCTGTATAATATAACTGATATCTGAGACGGGGATTTACGCTGTAAATAAACGATATCTGGAGACGGGGAGTCACGCTGTTAAAAAACGATATCTGGAGAGCGGTATGTCATGCTGTAAAAAAACTGATATCGGGGACGTGAGTCACTGCTGTATAATATAAATGATCCGGGAGGGTGATGCCGCTGTTAATAAACTGAACTGGGGAGGGGATGTCACTGCTGTAAAAATTTAAAGATTCGGGGGGGTGAGTCACTGCGAAAAATATAACTGATACTGGGACGGGGATTCACCTGATAATATAACTGATATTTGGGGGGTGATTCACGCTGTAAAATAAACGATACTGGAAGCGGGGGAGCACCGCGTATAAATACATATTTTGGAAGGTGAGTCACGCTGATAAATAAATATCTGGGAGCGGGATGCACGCTGTATAATTAAATATTCTGGGAGCGTGATGTCACGCTTTAAATTTAAATGATATCTGGGCGGGGATGTCACGCTGAAAAAAAACTGAATCTGGGACGGGGTGTCACTGCTGTAAAATAAAGATACTGGAAGCGGTGATGTCACTGCTAAAATATAACTGATATCTGGAAGGGGGGATGTCACGCTGATAAATAAAGATACTGGGGGGTGATGTCACGCTGTATAATAAACTGATATCTGGGGGCGGGGATGTCACTGGAAAAAAAAACTGATACTGGGGAGGGTGATTTACTGCTGTATAAAAAACTGATATCTGGAAGCGGTGATGTCCCTGCTGATAATAACTAATTTTGGGGCGTGAGTCCTGCGTATAATATAACTAAAACTGGAGAGCGGTGATGTCACTGCTGTATAATTAACGATACTGGGGAAAGGGGAGTCACTGCTGTATAAATAACTGATACGAGAGCGTGTTCACGCTTTAAATAACTTAAAACGGGAGGTGATGTCACTGCGAAAATATAACTGAACTGGAGCGGGGATGTCCCGTAAATATAAATGATACTGGGAGGGGTGATTCACGCTGTAAATATAACTGATACTGGAGCGGTGATTCACTGCTGTATAATATAACTGATACGGGGAAACGGTGTGTCAGCTGTATAAAAAAACTGATATCGGGAGGGTGATGTCACGCGTATAATAAACTAAACTGGGGGGTGATGTCCCTGCGTAAATATAACGATTCTGGAGAGCGGGGAAAATCACGCGTAAATATAACGATATCTGGAAGCGGGGTGTCACGGTTTTAATAAACTGAATCTGGAGAGCGGTATGTCACGCTGTAAAATAACTATTCTGAAGCGGTGATGTCACTGCGTAAAAATAAATGATATTGGGGGTGATGCATGGAAATATAACCATATCTGGAAATTTATTCACTGCTGAAAAAAACTAATTCTGGAGAGCTTATACACCCCTGTTAAATAAAATAACCCAGGGTGAGCCCGATAATAAAAAGTCTGGGGAGGGGGATACCTGAATAAATAATGTCGGAAAAGGTGATGTACTCGTTAAAAATTAATGATTCAATTTTCCCGTTTTAAAATTAAATTTTTGGGAGGGTGGCCTGCAAAAACAATCGAGAGCTTTTCACGCGAAATATAAATACAAAGGGATTTCCGTGAAATTAAGAAACGGAGAGGAAAGTCCTGCTGAAAATTCTGATACTGGAGAGCGGTATGCCCGCGGGAAATTAAAGTTCTGGGGAGGGTTGTGTTTTTATAAAAACTGATTCGGAATGGGTCACTGCTGAAAAAACGACGGAACGGGGAAAGCATCTGATAATAAAAACGAACGGAAGGGGATCACTCTGATAAAAATATATCAAGGGGGTATGTACTCTGAAAAATTTAATTAAACAAAAACGGTATTCACGCTTATATATAATTTTTGGAAAGGGGGTGATTTCACTGGGTAAATATAACTTTTTCTGGGGGTTTTTATTACTCTGAAATTTATAATAATTCTGAGTGGGATTTTGTGTTAATTTTAATAGGGGGGAACTATGTAACTGCGGAATATAATGATATTGGGGGAGTTGGGATTCCTTTTCAAATTTTTGTTTTTCTGACGGATTTTGTTTATATTTAACAAAAGACCCCTTGATTTTTCCGCGGGGATTTTAAATTTTAAAATTTTAATTGGAGAGGTTATTCCCCCCTTTATAAATTAAGTTTTGAAACGGGGGGGGGCGCGCAGGACGCAACTCATCCGCGCCATTTTTTTCACGGTCAAATTTTTAAAATTTTCAAACAAAAACCCCCAGTGAAACCTTCTAAGGCAGCGGAGAGAAAAATGTTCCCCCCTTTGCTGGACCCTTTACAAGTTGCGGTTTCTTTGTAGCAAACTGGTTTCCTGAGGGTGGGGATAATTGGCTGCGCTGAAGATCCTCCACTTGTCGCTGCGGCGGAGAGTCGGGATGGAATGTTAGCACAAACCTGCCCCATCCCACGCAGACTGCGCCGTCACTGACCCAATGCCCCGGGGCAAAAACACCGCGACGAAAATGCAAAACTCCGAAATGGGGGGCAAGAACGGGGAGCGGAGAGCGGGCAAATCACCATCTACCGCTCAAGTAATATCCACACTAATGTACTACTGCACACATAATAAGCCAAAACACAGCTACCCACCCACATCATCACAGCATTTAAGAGTTATATTCTTTACATAGGAGCATATTATAGTATTTTATTTTCTTGACATGGGAGCAGTTTTATAGTATTATATTCTTGTACATAGGGCATATTATAGAAATTTATTTCTTGTACATAGGAGCATATTATAGTAGTTATATCTTGTACGGGGGCAGTATTATAGTAGTTATATTTTTGTAATGGGGGAAGCTTTATGTATTATATTTTTTACAAGGAGCATATTATATATTATATTCTTATATGGGGGCAGTTTAAGTAGTTATATTCTTGTACAAAAGGACAATTATGTAGTTTTATTTTTGTACATGGGACAATTTTATAGTATTATATTCTTGAAAAGGGACGTATTATAGTATTAACCCTTTTAAAAAGGGAAGTATTAAGTAGTTATATTCTTTACATTGGAGCAGTATAAATGTATTATATCCTTGTACATAGGGACATTTTATAGAGTTTATTTTCTTGTACATTGGAGCATATTTGTCTTTGGGGCATTGCCACGAAGACGTCCGGTGCACATTCGACTTCTCATACTGATTTCGTTTTTTTTTGTGTTGGCTTTTAGGGAGTTAATTCGTCGTGCCGTTCTGGGACTGGTCAGTTTCTCCCCGGGTGCAATTAATTATTTGTTTATTGGTTTCCTTTTAAAACTCTGGTTTGTCTGTGTTGGGGGTTCCAGTGAAATTCTTTAGCAGACCACAGATAGGATTGTACTTATAACTTAAGTTAAAGAGCCCTTTGTTGTTTTAAGCTCACCTTGCTTTGATTTTTTAAAATCCCCGATCATTTATGTTCCTTTTGTGTTTGATGTTATGCAATCGGTTTTTTTCCCCCTTTCTCCCCCGGGTTTTGGGGCCTAACGTTTAAAAAGATTTTTTTAAATTTTTTCGCCCTGTGGGGGTTTGTCCCTCTAAACCCCTCAACCCTCCGCGGACCCCCTTACCCTT
Source organism: Oophaga sylvatica (assembly GCA_033576555.1). Lineage (NCBI taxonomy): Eukaryota > Metazoa > Chordata > Amphibia > Anura > Dendrobatidae > Oophaga > Oophaga sylvatica. Next base: position 5,814 of record JARQOD010013771.1, read on the forward strand.
GAAACTCCGAGCGTCCATGGACCATTTGCTAGGACTTCATCCGGCCTTTCATCGTCAGGAAGACTGTCTACGGGGGTTGTTGACAGGGTTTATAAGATGGGACATTTCATTTCCTTCCTGCCCCCTAATCTAAAACTCTGGCGCAGGTGTTCATTGGGGAATGTGAGACTTTATGGGGCCTTCGAGTGGTTCGATAGGGGGCTCCGTTTGTTCCCAAATTTTTGGAAAGGGGATTTGTTTACTCGGGGGATCAATTGCATTTTCCTCGGCTTTTCACCCAGACCAAGGTCGACAGACGTCTGAATCAAACCCTAGAGACTTACTTCGGTTTTTGTCCAAGAACCGGAGGACTGTCTTCTTTCCTGCCTCGGCAGATTTCCTTTTAACACAGGGGGACGACCCACTGGAAGTCCCCGTTTTTTGGGGCATTTTTTCATCCCCAGTTTTGTACATTCAATGGGGGGCCCTTCGGGGGTTTCCTGAGGAGGAGCGTTTCTCGTGCACTTGCTTCAGTTGGAGAGGTGTATTGAATAACTAGTGCTATGGGGAACCGTTATAAACGATGGCTGATAGGGGGAAGTTTCTGGTCCAGATCTTTAAAGTAAGATTGGGATGGTTTTTCTACCAGGGAAAATAAAACTTAAAAATTCCCTCCCGGGAAACTGGCCCCAGATTTATCGGGGCCCTACAGGATCAGTTTCCCTAATAATCCTTGGCATTTTGTCTGGACCTCCCCCTACGTTTAAAATCCACAAGTGTTCCCCAATCTTTTTAAGAGGGACGGCACCATCATACCACACCTCTACCCCCCTCCTCCAGTGGGGGTCAATGGTAACTTGGGAGTTTCAAGGTCCAAAAATCATTTACTCACTTGAATCGCCGGCCCTTTAGTACTTTGGGGCATTGGAAGGGGGATGGCCCGAGGGGAACTGGGTTCCTGCCTGACATTAAAAGCAGTCGTTTGGGGCGACCTTCCACAAACTCACCCGGGGAAAACCTGGCCCCGGGGGGCCGGGGGGCCCCCGTAGAAGGGGGGTACTGTCAAGTGTGCATTTCCCCGAAATCGCGCGGTTTCACATCTGACTTCTCAAGCGAGTTGCGTTTCTTTGGTTTTGGCATTAGGGAGTTAATTCTGCTGTCCATTCTGGGACTGGGGGCAGTTTCCCCGGCTGCAATTAAATTTTTTGTTATTGGTTTTCCTTTAAATCTCTGGTTGTCTGTTTGGGATTCCAGTGAAAATTTTTCATGCAAACCCCAGAAGGGTTGTATCTGAAAACTTTTAATTAAAGCTCCTTATTTTTTTTAAAGCTCACCTTGCTTAATTTTTTTAAACCCGACATTTTTTGTTCCTTCGTGTTGAGTGTGATGCAAGCTGTTTTTTTCCCAGCGTCCCAATATGTCAATCTGTGTATTTACAGAGATCCCAATTTCCCTTTTTGGTAATCGATCCTTTTTAGGACTGATTAAAGGGTTCAGGGACTATAGGAGACAGGGTTTGGCGGAGACTTGGCCTCGAACCTTTTTCATACCTCCAGGTGAGGGGTTTTTAGGACCCCAGTTTAGGGCAGGGTTTGACCCCCGGTCCTCCCTTCCGTGACAGTGTATCAAGTCCTCAAGATTAACCCTGAGTTCAACGGGAACTGTCGGTAAAACTATTCAATTTTCATGCTGTGTTCTAATCTTTTGTTGTATAGAGTTTGGGGTTTTTTAAGAATATTTTCTGACACGTACCATACATAAACCGCTGACTATTATATATTATATCCTTTTACATAGGGAAGATTATAGTAAATATTCTTGGATAAAAGGGCGATTAAGTAGTTTTAAAATTCTTTTACATAGGACAGTATTTTGTAGTTATAATTTTTGTACATAGAGGGCAATATTTAAGTTTTTTATTCTTGTCATAAGGGCAAAATTAAGTAGTTATATTCTTGTACCAGGGGATATTAAAGTATTATATTCTTGTACATGGGCATATTATGTAGTTATAGTCTTGTATAAGGTCAGTATTGTATTGTATTTTTGAAATAGGGGCGTTGTTATTTTTTGGGTACCCGGGGATAAAAAGCAAAATGGTAAACCCCAAAGGGGCGAACCTATTGGATTCAGTAACCGAACTAACCAAAAACTAGGGCAGCCGGGAGCTCCATTTTATCCAGACGCCCGTCACAGCCTGAAGATAACTACACCAAAAGGGCAGAAAGAGGAAAGCTATCTCCCCCCGGAGCAGATCCCCAAAAAAAAAGGGAACCCCCCCAAACATGTAATGGCGGTTAGACAAGAAAAGCATGGACACAGAAAAAAAATAAATGAAAAACCGGGCCCAATCTTCTAGACAGAAAAGACGGAAAAATTCGACTGCAATCCAACAAAAACCCTAAAAAATACCAACTCTTCTGATTGCAAAAACACATAATCACACTACTTCCCACCAAATCAATCCCTGGTAACAAAAATAGCCGCAGCCACTGAAAAATCAGGAAAAAGCAATGAACAAATAACAGTGGCTACGAAAACTGAGAGGGCACAGGCCCCAGGAGGGGGCCTGGCTACCCCACAAAAGGCAGAAAATTTTGCAAAAGAAAGACAAAAAAAAAAGCAAAAATATCTATCGAAAGCAGGAAGAAGCAAAACTCCATCAAACTTTTCCCAAAAGAACCAGGGAAACCCCAATTGAACAAGAACAATTGACACCCCCCGACCATCATGGGAGGGAACCTCCCTTTTATCGCCAGCCGTGATCCCGATTTCCCTTCCCGCTGTAAGTTCAGTACTGCTGTAACCACCAGAGGAGCCTCGCTCAGAAACCACTCAGCAATTCTACAGTACCCCCCCCCTTGAGAGGTCCCCGAACCACACTTGTGCAACCAGGATGGGCTCGTGAAGGCACGATCATCCCTACTGATTCCAAGCAAAAACCCAAGAATTGCCTCCTGACCATAACCTCTCCATTAACCAAAATACTGGGTTTTCTGCAAAAAAAACGAGAATCCAATTTTTTCCCCAAAACCACAACTCCAGATTGCCCTAAACCCAAAAACAGGTCGGGAGGCCAGCCATAGGAACCACGGCTCAAAAAACCTTTTCAATAAGGACTTGTGGAACACGTTATGGACTTAATTGCCCTGGAAAAGCAAAGGGAAGGAAACAGTATTAAGAACCCATGATCTTATAAGGCCCAAAAGAACCTAGGCTTAAATTTTTGGGAGATGCAACCCTCTAGGATATTTCTTGGGGACAACCAAACCAACCCCCCCACTTTAAACCCGAGGCCCACAGTCCTATGCCGGTTGCAAACCGGGGGCCTTCCCAGAGAGAGAAAACCCTCTCCACTACCTGGCCCCAAAATCTGCTGCATACCTCCAAAACAAGTAAAACACCCGACAGGCGAACCTCTGCCTGTCCCGAAAAAATCGAGGGGGGAAACCCAGAATTGCGAAAAAAGGAGACATCAAGGGGGCAGAGCTACCCTATATTAAGAGCAAACTCAGCCAAAGGGAAAAAAAAGACCCAGTCATCTTGATCCCAACACAAAACATCTCAAATAAGTCTCCAAATTTTTGGTTTGTTCTCTCGTTGTCCCTTGGTCTGAGGATAAATCAGAGGGGAAAATAATTGAACACCTTTGGAACAAAATGTCCCCCCAAAATCTTTGGGAAAAAACTGGACCCTCTGCAGACAAATGTTCTCCCCCGGGAAAGCCCTGTAACCGAACCACGGGCTGAAAGGGAACAAAGGGACCAATTCGAGGGGGAAGGAACTTGGGTAATGGCAAAAGATGTATCTCTTTGGGAAAAACCCATCCGATTACCCAGAAACGTCATTTTCCCCGAGAACAGGGGGGCGGAAAAAAAATCCATAAGAATGGGCCCATGGCCCTTGGCACACTAATGGCATTAACAAACCACTAGAGCAAGCAAGGGTTGGAAAGAGAGCAAAATCCCCCCAGGGCTGCACAAATTCCCGAAGTCACGAGACAAAGTAGCCACCAAAAGGGCCGACTAACCAATCTCTGGTACCAAAAATCCCGGGATACCCCCAACGTGGAACAAAGAATCTCAGACATCACCCTTCTTCCCTGGTCGGGACAAATAATTTCCCAATAGGACAGCGCTCAGGTTTACCCTCCTGACACCCTTTCCAGAGCCATCCTCAAAGGGGGCGAGATGGCGGAAAGTATACACCCTCTTTCAAAATAACAGTAGGATCAAAAACTCGGAGAGCCCACAAAGAAACCCTCGAGGGGGCATCCCCCTTTACATTCTTATGCCGGAAGAAAAGAAACCACAAAAAAAAAACGGTGAAAAACAAGGCCCCCCGGCCTTCTAGGATTAAGTCGCTGCTGATTCGAATAAACCGGGTTCTTATACCCCGTGAGGACCACCACCTAATTTCGGGCCCTTCCAGCCAATGTCTCCACTCTTAAAAAAGCCCATTTTTAGGGCCAATAATTCCCTTTACTCACTCATAATTACATTCTTTGGAGAAAATTTTCGGGGAAAAAAAGGCACAAGGTTACTCTTGAGGTCCTGATCTCTTTGGGACAAAACGGCCCCTGCCCCAATTTCAGGGGGCATAAACCCTCCACCTGAAAGGGTAGAAAACATCGGGCTGCCGTAAAACAGACAAAAGTGAACTCTCTTAAGTTCCTGAAACGCAAAACGCTCAAGGCCAAATTTCACCACATGGGAAACCCTTTTTTGGGTCAAACAGTAAATGGTTTAACAAAACAAAAAATTTAACCAAAAAATTACAAAAAAATTTGGGCAAAACCCAAGAATCCTGAAACCTTCAATGAATAGTTGGGACCCAATCACAGATGGCCAACCTTACGGGCCATTTCAATAACAGAGAACAAAATGAACCCCAAAAAACCTTCTGTACGCCAAAAAGACACTTGATCCCCCTACAGTGCATTCTCCCAAAAATCGGAACACAATCCGAACATTTTTACATGAGACCCCAGTCTTTGGGGAAAAAATCAAGATATCCAAAAAACAGAAATTTATCCACAAAATCCCGAAAATATCTTCATGAAGGTTGGGAAGACGGAAGGAGCATTAGTGACCAAAAAAGGCACATGGGTACCAAAATGCCCCCGGGGGTTTTAAAAACGCGTCTTCCTTAAATCCCCGTGCTTAATGCGAAAAAAGGGTTAAAACCCCCCTGAGGTCAACTTGGAAAAACCAACAGCATTTTTCACTCTGGAAAACAGGTCAGAAATAAAGGGGTAACGCATATTGTACTTCACAGTGATCTTTTCAAGAGACGAAAAAAATACACGGCCTCAATGAACCACCTTTTTGGGCCCAAAAAGAAAAAGGGGTCCCAAGGAAGAAATGGCCTGATATGACCCTTCCCAATGACTCCCTTTATAAAGATCGCATAAACATCGTGTTCAGGTACAGACAAGTTAAAAAGGCGACCTTTAGGAAATTTTTCCACCAGGGACTAATCAATAGGCACTACCCGTGAGGGGCAAGGGTGCGATTTACTTTCACTAAAAAACCGAAAAATCAGCAAAAAGTCAGAACACCTGAGACGGGAAGGCAGAGAAAACAGGAGTGTCGGGATTAACCATTGGGAGCCCAAATGGTCACAGCACAATTTCCAATCCAAAACAGGATTATGAGACGTAACCAAGGGAAACCCAGTACAATAAGTCATGCAGATTTTGCAGCCCCCAAAATTTGCAACCTCCTATATCATTCAACCATCATTTTACCATAAAAACGGGGGTTTTATTCTTCCCCAAAAGGGGGTAGAATTAATCCCCATGGGGGAAAAATTCCGCGGGGTATCATGGGAAACCCAAAAACTTTGGGCAAAGTCAAAATCCATCAGGTTAATACCTCCGAATAAACAAAACCGAGAAAAAATTTACAACAAATAGGATAACGTCAACAGAAATTTAGCGAACACTACTCAAGACAACTGACGGAAAAACTTTTCCCCCGTTTAGGGCAACGAAAGAGCATGAGGGGCACCACAGAAAACAAAACCCTTTTGCGTTTTCGAAACTCATCGCGACCCCAAAAACAAATATCCACACACTGCAGGGCCCAGAGCTGGCTCACAAGGCAACACCATTTTCACCTACCCTCGCTCACGCAAACGTCTGTAAATTTTTGAATAGCCAAATGAATAGAATCATTTGAACCAGGGGACGGGGAATCCCACCAAAACCCCTTTTCATTCCTGACAGCCCCTTCGAAAAAGGGCTGCCAAAGCTCATCATTCCATTTTTCAGGTCGCCCCCTTTTGGTTTTTCTGACAGACAAACCAGCGTCTTCAAAACCCAATTTTAATGCCCAAAAATTTTTTTCCCGCTTGAACAGTGACTAGGTTTATCGTACAAAAAACCCCCGGGCCTGAAAAAATAATCAATATCATTTAAAACAATACCAGGGGCAGGGAAAAAGCCCAATCCTGAGAGTCGCCACGCAGGAGAGAGATGACAATTTGAACCTGCTGTGCTGCGCTCCCTGAGGATTAGGTTTTAAGGGAAAAAACAACTTACAGTTTTTTTGAAATTCAGAAAATTTTCCCACCCCCAAAAAAAAAATCTGCATGGGAAACCTAGTTCCACAAAACCGGGAACCCTCAAGAAGGGACAAACCCGAACTTCATGGGAACCGACCACACGGCCAACAACGTGCAAACCCATTGGAGAACAAAAAAAAAACCTCCTCACACCCAAAAAAAAGAGGGAAAAAAGCAACAAACAGAAAAAAAAAAACTCTGACAAATCTAACAACTTTTTTTCTTTCCACACTATTTTTCCCTTCTGTAGTACCAATAATTTCAGTTTGGACGGGGAACTATTTTTAGGTAAAATAGGAAAAAACAAAAACGGGAATACCCAGAGGGCTGGGAAACCCATTTATTGCAGTAACCTAACAACCCACAACAAGGGGAGCCGTGGAGCTTCCTACGTTGACCTAGATGCCCCACAGCCGAGAGATAAAATACCCTAAAGGGAGAAAGAGAAAGCTACTCCCCGGAGCAGACCCCAAAGAAAAAGGGAAGCCCCAAACGTAAGGGGGGTTAGACAAAAGAAACGACACAGACAAAAATAAATGAAAAACCGGGGCCCAATCTGTCTAGACAGAAAATACAGGAAAAAATTCTGACTGAAATCCAACAAAAACCCTAAAAAATACCAACTCTTCTGTTGCAAAAACACTAGATCAGCGATCTCCACCACCAAAAACAGATCTCGGTGTAACAAAACTAGGCCCAGCCACTGAAAAAACAGAAAAAGCAAATGAACAAATAACATGGCTACAGAAAACGAAGGAGCACGGGCCCCCCAGGAGGGCCCCGGGCGACCCCACAAAAGTAGAAAATTTTTGCTAAAAGCAAGCACAAAAAGAAAAGAAAAATCTTTTCTGAAAGCAGCAGGTGAATGCAAGACTCCAGCAAAACTTCCAAATCAACAAGGAACCACAATTGAACAAAACAATTGTCCCGGCACCCCAAAGGAGGGGGCCTCCCTTAATCAGTCCCTGTGATCCCAAATTGCCATTCCTCGCTGTAAAGGTTTAGTCTGTCTGTAACCACCAGAGGGACTCCCAGAAACCATCCTAGCACATTCATAACGGGAGTATTAATAGAAATAATTCTTGTACTATGGGCATATTAAGAGTTTAAATTTTTGTACATAAGGCAGTTTTTACAGTAGTTATATTCTTGAATAGGGGGCATATTATAGTATTATATCTTTATATAGGAGCAGTATTTTATATTTTTTCTTGTATAAAGGCAGTTAATAGAAGTTATATTCTTTTACAAAGGCAGTATAAGCAGTTAATTCTTGACAAAAGGAGATTATATATTATATTCTGTACATAGGCGTATTAAGTAGTTAATTCTGTATATAGGGGAGATTTTAGTATTTTTTTCTTGACATAAGGGCAGTATTTTAAATAGTTATATTGTTGTATATAAGGGTATTATTAAGTCGTTATATTCTTTACAAGGGGCATATTATAGTTTTATACTGGGATATAGGGGGGAGATTTTTAAATATTATTTCTTTTACATAGGGCAAAATATAGTTTTTTTGT
>JARQOD010013772.1:0-13882 GCA_033576555.1 Oophaga sylvatica
TTCCAGCAACCCCGGCGTGTTTAGCCCGGGGAAGGAGAACAGGTGGGGCGCAGGCTTTTTGCCGTTACACAGCAGGGGGAAAGTGACATTCTAACCCCATAACAAGGGCAAGGTTACTGGCAACAGCATTCCGGGACCCCAAAGGGGTTTTTTGGGGCCCAGGGGTTTGGGGGAGAACAGGGTGGGGGGCAGGGGCTTTTTGCCTTCACACAGAGGGGGAAAACTGAATTTGAACCCCATAACAAACAATGTTGACTGTGCAAACACACTTTGACACCAACTGGGGGTGTTGGGGCCGGGTTTAGGGAGAAGGGGGGAGGCAGCAGGCTTTTTGCTTCACACAGCGGGGAAAAGGGCATTACGAACCCATAAACAGACTTTTGACTGTGAAACCACTTCCCAGCACCAATGGGGTTTGGGCCCGGGGGGAAGGGGAAAAGGGGGGAGGCAGCAGGCTTTTTGCCGTTCACCAGCAGGGGAACAGCTGACATTACTGAACCCCAGTAACACAGGGGCAAGTGTTGACTGTGCAAACAGCACTTTCGAGCACCAACGGCGGGGGTTGAAACCCAGCGTGACAGGAGAACAGGGTGGAGGCAGCAGGACTTTTTGCCGTTCACACAGCAGGGAACAGCTGACATTACTGAACCCCATTAACACAGGAGCAATGTTGACTGTGCAAAAGCACTTTCCCAGCACCAACTGGCGTTTTTGGAGCCCAGGGTTGAGAGGAGAACAGGGGGGAGGCAACAGGACTTTTTGCCGTTCACACAGCAGGGGAACGCTGACATTTCTGAACCACAGTAACACAGGAGCAAGTGTTACTGGCAAACAGCACTTCCGAGCACCAACTGGCAGTGTTGGGCCCAGGGTTTGAGAGGAGAACAGGGTGGAGGTAGCAGGACTTTTTGCCGTTCACACAGCAGGGGAACAGCTGACATTACTGAACCCCATTAACACAGGAACAAGTGTTGACTGGCAAACAGCACTTCCGAGCACCAAAGGCGGTGTTGGAGCCCCGGTTGAGAGGAGAACAAAGGGGGGAGGCAGCAGAACTTTTTGCCGTTCACACAGGGGAACAGCTAAAATTACTGAAGCCCAGTAACACAGAGCAAGTGTTGACTGGAAACAGCACTTCCGAGCAACAATGGGGTGTTGGAGCCCGGTTGGAGGAGAACAGGGTGGAGGCAGCAGGACTTTTTGCCGTTCACACAGCAGGGGAACAGCTGCGTTACGAACCCCAGTAACACAGGGGCAAGTGTTGACTGTTCAAACACACTTCCGAGCACCAACTGGCGGTGTTGGAGCCCAGGTTGGAGAGGAGAACAGGGTGGAGGCAGCAGACTTTTTGCCGTTCACACAGCAGGGGAACAGCTGACATTACTGAACCAGTAACACAGGAGCAAGTGTTGACTGTGCAAACAGCACTTCCGAGCACCAAAGGCGGTGTTGGGGCCCAGGGTTGAGAGGAGAACAGGGTGGAGGCAGCAGGACTTTTTTCCGTTTTACACAGCAGGAACAGCTGACATTTCTGAACCCCAGTAACACAGGAGCAAGTGTTGACCCGTGCAAACAGCACTTCCGAGCACCAACTGGCGGTGTTGGAGCCCAGGGTTGAGAGGAGAACATGGTGGGGGCAGCAGGACTTTTTGCCATTTACACAGCAGGGGAACAGATGACATTACTGAACCCCATAACACAGGAGCAAGTGTTGACTGTGCAAACAGCACTTCCGAGCACCAACTGGGGGTGTTGGAGCCCCGGGTTGAGAGGAGAACAGGTGGAGGCAGCAGGACTTTTTGCCGTTCACACAGCAGGGGAACAGCGACATTACTGAACCCCAGTAACCAGGAGCAAGTGTTCACTGTGCAAACAGCACTTCCGAGCACCAACTGGCGGTGTTGGAGCCCCGGGGGGAAGGAGAACAGGGTGGAGGCAGCAGGACTTTTTGGGCCCTTCAAAACAGCAGGGAACAGCTTTACATTACTGAACCACAGTAACACAAGGGCAAGTGTTGACTGTGCAAACACACTTCCGGCACCAACTGGGGTTTTGGAGCCCAGGGTTTGAAAAGGAAAGGTGGAGGCAGCAGGACTTTTTGCCGTTCACACAGCAGGGAACAGCTGACACTACTGAACCCCAGTAACACAGGAGCAAGGGGTTTTACTTGACATTACTGAACCCCATAACACAGGACAAGTGTGACTGTGCAAACACACTTCCGAGCACCAAGGCAGGTTGGAGCCAGGGTTGAGAGAGAAACAGGTGGAGGCAGCAGGACTTTTTGCCGTTCACACAGCAGGGGAACACTGACATTACTGAACCCCAGTAACACAGGAGCAAGTGTTACTGTGCAAACAGCACTTCCGAGCACCAACTGGCGGTGTTGAGCCCAGGATTGAGAGGAGAACAGGTGGAGGCAGCAGGACTTTTTGCCGTTCACACAGCAGGGAACAGCTGACATTACTGAACCCCAGTAACACAGGAGCAAGTGTTGACTGTGCAAACAGCACTTCCGAGCACCAACTGGCGGTGTGGAGCCCAGGTTGAGAGGAGAACAGGGTGGAGGCAGCAGGACTTTTTGCCTTCACACAGCAGGGGAACAGCTGACATTACTGAACCCCATAACACAGGAGCAAGTGTTGACTGTACAAAAGCACTTCCGAGCACCAACTGGCGGTGTTGGAGCCCAGGATTGAGAGAACAGGGTGAGGCAGCAGGACTTTTTGCCGTTCACACAGCAGGGGAACAGCTGACATTACTGAAACCCATAACACAGGAGCAAGTGTTGACTGTGCAAACAGCACTTCCGAGCACCAACTGGCGGTGTTGGAGCCCAGGGTTGAGAGGAGAACAGGTGGAGCAGCAGGACTTTTTGCCGTTCACACACAGCAGGGGAACAGCTGACACTACTGAACCCCAGTAACACAGGAGCAAGTGTTGACTGTGCAAACAGCACTTCCGAGCACCAACTGGCGTGTTGGAGCCCAGGGTTGAGAGGAGAACAGGGGGGAGGCAGCAGGACTTTTTGCCGTTCACACAGCAGGGGAACAGCTGACATTACTGAACCCCAGTAACACAGGAGCAAGTGTTGACTGTGCAAACAGCACTCCGACACCAACGGGGGTTTGTTGGAGCCCAGGTTGAGAGGAAACAGGTGGAGGCAGCAGGACTTTTTGCCGTTCACAACAGCAGGGGAACAGCTGACATTACTGAACCCCAGTACACAGGAGCAAGTGTTGACTGTGCAAACAGCACTTCCGAGCACCAACTGGCGGTGTTGGAGCCAGGGTTGAGAGGAGAACAGGTGGATGCAGCAGGACTTTTTGCCATTCACACAGCAGGGGAACAGCTGACTTTAAACTGAACCCCAGTAACACAGGAGCAAGTGTTGACTGTGCAAACAGCACTTCCGAGCATCAACTGGCGGTGTTGGACCCCAGGGTTGAGAGGAAACAGGGTGGAGGCAGCAGACTTTTGCCGTTCACACAGCAGGGGAACAGCTGACATTACTAACCCGCAGTAACACAGGAGCAAGTGTTGACTGCAAACAGCACTTCCAGCACCAACGGCGTGTTGGAGCCCAGGGTTGAGGGGAGAACAGGGTGGAGGCAGCAGGATTTTTTGCCGTTCACACAGCAGGGGAACAGCTGACATTACTGAACCCCAGTAACACAGGACAAGTGTTGACTGTCAAACAGCACTTCCGAGCACCAACTGGCGGTGTTGGAGCCCAGGGTTGAGAGGAGAACAGGGTGGAGGCAACAGGACTTTTTGCCGTTCACACAGCAGGGGAACAACTGACATTACTGAACCCCAGTAATACAGGAGCAAGTGTTGACTGTGCAAACAGCACTTCCGAGCACCAACTGGCGGTGTTGGAGCCCAGGGTCAAGGAGGATATTAAAAAATATATAAAGTATTTGCCTTGTTACGTTGCAATTAAAAATGTAGATACTCAAAACAAGAGAAAGATAACCTTTACTACCATAAGATGATGATTTAAATTAAACAAACGTATATAAATAAAGAATTGACAAAAAATAAACGCATACATTAACATGTCTAAAAAGCAATGCAAAACAAAAAAAAGTTTGGGGAATGAATCTGATATACGGTTTTAAATCAAAGCATACAAGTACATTTCAGAATTCATTAATGAGTATAAGTAACAGTATGTACAACCTGTTATATTGTATAGACTATGAATGAAGGACTTAAAAACATCCTCAGCATTACAAGTTATCTGTGACATCCAAAAAAAATTCATTTTGTGAATAATGTCACTAAACCGTTTGTACAAAAATATAAAATCTCCATCATGTAATATCATAATAAAGTGCCAATTATCATTTTTATTAACAAATATAACCTTTAAAAAGTGCATAGTACATAGTGAAAATTGCTATTTATGCCAAATGTGGACTTGTAAGAATGACAACGGTAGATAGGGTATAAAATAGATGTGACTGCATAGCCCACAGATGGTGAATGTCGATATAATACTGTAACTCAGTAAAGGTGCGGACTACTCCAGATCTTTTTTCATATAGCTTTATAAACAGGGACGTGCATGCATGCTTGCGCCTTTGTTTGGACGCACAGACTGTCTTTGTCTGTCACGCGTTGGGTAGTGGGGCGTCTGTGCGTCTTATGACGCAGACTAACATTCACGTTGCGCATCATTCATCATCGCTAGCGTACCGACAACACAAAGTCGTTGTCATGACAGCTTTACTCAGTAAAACATGCACCTATGATGAAAACTACACGCATGTGCCCAATTAGAGAAGAAGCTACAAGAAAAACGCGTGTGAGGTGTGTCGCAGCCTTTTTTTAAGGTACAGTATTAGATCGGCATTGTACACGTGTTGCTATTCAGTCTGATAACTAGATCTCATTCACCTTTTCTATCACTTGTCGTTGTTTCAGCACCACTTGCAGGTACATATTTTGCTATTGTCACTATGCACAATTTTCTTTTTAGAGGTAATGCCGATTTGTGGCCCTGATTATCAGGATTACATGATGGACCTATATGATATGAGGTGTAAAATTGTAAAATTAAATAGATATATTTTTTGAATGACACAAATATAAGTTATGATGAGGAATTAGTCCCACAACCTTGTTTGCACTATATTAGAGGTGTACATCACTTCCTTACGCAACAAGAATTATTAATTTACTTGTATGCCTTCATTTAAAACCCGAGAACACTGAAGGCTAACCTTCGCACTGCAGCTGTTGTCAAAGTTCAACCCACATTATGCACTTCCAACCTGCAGCATTTGAGTCCCTGATGTGAGTTGGATTTTTCAAAGTACTGGAGTGACAAGGTTCGCCATCATACCCCATAGCATAAGTTGGCTTTTTTTGTTTGCATTTGTGTTGGACATGTGCATATCTGCAGTAATATGTTCAAATTTGTTAGTTACAGATTGGTGCCAAAGAATAATCATTTATGGTTGTAAAGGTGCCGTTTCACTTGTTTACAGCATTGAACTAAGGTTTTAGCCTCATATGTATGTGTAGCACTAGCCACTTTGACTTTTCATGTTTTTCAGCATGTGTAGGTAGCAGTTATTATTGCCGGACACACAGCAGGGAAACAGCAGGCGTTACTGAACCCCACAAACACATCAGAGATTGTTATTATCTGTGCATCCAACACTTCCGAGCAGCAACTGGCGTTGTTGAATCCCAGAGTCAAGGAGGTGTAGGCAGAGGCCTAGTATGATCTGGTGTCAAGTTCAATTTGAGGTAGCATAAATTTTTGCCAGACACACAGCAGGGGAACAGCAGGGTTACTGAACCCCACAAACACATCAGCGATTGTTATTATCTGTGCATCCAACACTTCCGAGCATCAACTGGCGTGTTGAAGCCCAGGTCAAGGAGGGTGTAGGCAGAGGCCTAGTATGAATCTGGTGTCAAGTTGAATTTAAGGTAGCATGAATTTTTGCCAGACACACAGCAGGGGAACAGCAGGCATTACTGAACCCCACAAACACATCAGCGATTGTTATTATCTGTGCATCCAACTCTTCCGAGCATCAACTGCGGTGTTGAAGCCCAGGGTCAAGGAGGTGTAGGCAGAGGCCTAGTATGATCTGGTGTCAAGTTGAATTTGAGGTAGCATGAATTTTGCCAGACAACACAGCAGGGGAACAGCAGGGCGTTACTGAACCCACAAAACACATCACGATTGTTATTATCTGTGCATTCAACACTTCCGAGCATCAACTGGCGGTGTTGAAGCCCAGGTCAAGAGGGTGTAGGCAAGGCCTATATGATCTGTGTCAAGTTGAATTTGAGGTAGTGAATTTTTGCCAGAACACAGCAGGGGAACACAGGCGTTACTGAACCCCACAAACACATCAGCGATTGTTTATTATCTTCATCCAACACTTCCGAGCACCAACGGCGTGTTGAGCCCAGGGCAAGGAGGATATGTAAAAAATATATAAATATTTACCTTGTACGTGCAATTAAAAATGTAGAAAAAAAAGTCTGTGAGTGACAAGTGCAGATGCCTACAAACAGCGTTGGATGCAGAGCAAACTACGCGTCACCTGCACTCACAAACACACCTTGCACAGAGCTGTGAAAACAACACTGCAAGGAAAAAGGATGATTCACACAGCGGTTTCTCAAATAGCCTGCCTACACAGCAATTCACAAAAACGCTATCTGTAACTGTCCCTCAGAGTCAGCAAGCAGTGTTCTGTCCCTAACTTTATTCACAGCCACAGTGAAGCTAAAATGGCGGCGGGCCTTTTATAGTGCATTCTGACATCATTTCAGCAGCCAATCACAGCCATTCCATTAGTTAACATGACCGCAGCATTACAGGATGTCCACACTTCTTAGGATTCCTCATTGGCTGAATAAAATCACACTGCCTCTCAAAGAATTATGGGAACTTCCGATTCCGGTATACATATATATGAAAAGTATCGGAACTAAGTATCGGAATTCTGATACAGCGAATATCGGCCGATACCGGTACTTGCGGTATCGGAATGCTCAACACTACTGACTAGATGCCTGTAATACACTATCCCTACTGAACAGCTCACCTTAGATGAATTGCAGATAAGATAATATTATTGTAGAATATAGAAGGGATTTACATGGCACCAAAAAACTCTGGAGGAGCGCAAGCATCACTGCCAGCTTTGATGAATTTCTGACTACAGATCACCGAATATATCAATGAGTGCATGAAAAAAAGCAATTAAGTTATGGACTATAGAATAGATGTATTTTACTAGAATTAACACTCATTTCCAGCAGAAGATACCTAGCACCTATCCCTAACAGCATTATTTATAGGGAATAGAATAGATGTAAACTTGATATTTTTTATGTTGCTTCAGCAAGTATTACAAATCTACTGCGACAGCTCACCCCACCATGAATTGCAGAAAAGAGTGTATTATATATAGCAGAATAGAAACTATTTGAATTAGCCCAGAAAAAGCTATTAGTTTAATTTTGCGGCACCAAAGACTGTTATTTCATCGACCCTGATGGGGAATATAGTGAAGTGTCGAGCATCTACACTGCCTGATATAGAGGAGAACAGGATCTTCTGTACTTACGTACAAAGGCTCCTGTCCTAGGCTGTGAAATCCTGTATCAGTGTGAAAACTCACTGTGAAATGACCACCTGACAGCCCACCACAAGGTACTGGATCATAAACTAATAGAACCTGGTTCTTTTGGTTTCCAAAAATGTTCTCTCATCAAGAAGGTAAAGCTTCAGAAAAGCATTTTTTTCCCATTACTAAGCAGTGTGTCTTCTAGGCTGCTAAAGCATATGCACAAAATGCAAGGGATATCAAAATTGAAGAGATGCAATGGAGAGCCTCAGAAAAAATTTTTTCCCATTATTAAGGAATGGGTAGTCTAGACTGGCAATGCGTATGCACTAAGTGCATGGGCTGAAAAACATTTACCCTGGGGAGTATATATATATATAATATATATATATATTATAATGATATATTATCATAGAATGTTGGATGTAGGTCTCACAAAATTCCTAATGCGGGCATTATAAGCACCATTAAAAAATGTATAGCAAGGGTAGCATGATCACCCTGTTGATATGGTGATGGAGGAGGCAACACAAAAAGACGGCATCCTGAATCATATAGTCATGTTTGGGTGGGAAGGGGTTCAGGGGAAAACCCAAGAAAGAAAAAAAAAACACTGGATTTGATTTTATGTTCCGTTGCTGTCATCCAAATGGTGCTGAGAAGTCTAGGCCAAACCAACCCTTATTCATTGTTTTAAGAGACAGCCTGTCAGCATTTTCAGTTGACAGTCGGATGCGTCTATCAGTTATAATTACCCTCGGCGGTGCTAAAAACCCGTGTCAGCTTGAATATTCAATAGTTGTTTGGCACAAAGGAATCACGGAGTACGTTGGTATGATTAGCAAGGTACTCCTTTAGAATCTTACAAAACCTCCTTGTCAGAGTACCCCGTGCATCAGGGTCTTCGTGATGGGAGGGTATGAGAAAACCGTCACAGAGCATTGATAGTGTTTCCTTGCTCCTACTGCATCTGGAGTTTGCTTGGCTATTTTCTGATTACGCTCTGCCTGCTCCTCTTGCACTTTGTCGCTCTCTACGTGTATGACCCCTTGGCTATGTCCTGATTATCTATTCTGCCTATGTCCCTTGGTAACTTTATTTCGTAGTTACCCTTCTATGAGTTTTCCTTCACCTACTATGTTAGGGGTCGAGTTCCCACTTCTGCACAAGGGGAATCTCGAGCCGTCCCTGCTGCGGTCTCCCATCCGTCTCCGGCCGCAGTGGACTCTGCTCAGCTTAGACGTCGGTCCCAGCGTCTCGCCCAGTCTAACATTGTGCAGAGGATTACTGCTGCTCCTCCAGGCTCTGCTATTGTAGCAAGTACTGTTAGCGGCGGCAGACGTCTTTAGGACAAAGTCCTTGCTTTCCCCTTCTGAGCATGCCCAGATTAAGATCTCTCATTGGAGATCAGGGGTCACATCTCAGTACTGCAGCAGCTCCTATTGGTCCGCCAGGAAGGTCCTGAAACCACTTGTGTTCTGGAGCAGTTTCCTATTGGTCATTATCTGGCAGGCCGTGTAGTTGCTACTATAAAAGGGTGGCATGCGCTAGTATCATTACATTATGTGCTTTGCGCCAGTGTGATCTTGCACGCATGTGTTAGGGCTCGGCTGAAATTAAGCCCCTAGAATACCGGAACCTCCGTGAGGAGATTTTATGCACGTGTTTGGGGCTCGGCTGAAATAAGCCCCTAGAATACCGGCTTCTCCGGTGAGGAGATGTCTGTTTGCATTGCTGATTGCTTTACTATGGACTGTTGCCACACAGCAGTTGTCTGTGCATTCCTGTGTAGTTAACAGGACACAGTCCATATCTCTGCGTCACTACCTTAGCGACACTGTGCTGTAACAGAGTTCACTTATACCACTGTATAGGGCCACAGTGTTTAAAGTTGCTACTCTGTGAAGTAACAGAGTTCACCTTACCGCCCTCTTAACAGCAGCAGGCTCAGCCTGCATGGTGGACCCCGGGCTGCGAACGCACTTATTATTTATATTATTTTGTGCGTTCCGCCAGCCCTAACAGTATACTAGCGCCAGGGTCTGGCTGGTAAAATGGCGGATGATCACATCTGCAGCGGTATATCCAGCAGCTGGAGGGTAGGTTGGCGACTTTAGAGCGCACACCTCAGCTGTGGAAGTTACCGCAGTCGCGGTTCTGGCTGCTAGTGTAGCCGCAGCCAGTTTGTCCTCTGCCACCCCTGCTCCGACTATTTCCGACTTCCCACTTCCAGACAAGTTTACCGTGACAGTAAACAATGTCAGGGTTTCGTCAGTCAGTGCTTCATACATTTAGAGCTTCTGGCTGCATGTTTTCCCACGGATTGGGCGAAAGTGGGTCTTATCATATCCCTTTTGTCGTGCAGGGCGTTGGAGTGGGCAACGCCGTTGTGGGAGCGCGATGATCGTGTGGTGCAGAGTTCTCCTCTCTTCTTGGACACTCTGAAACAGGTCTTTTTAGGACCTCACGTCACCCACGATACGGCTCTCCAACTGTTGGCAATCACCCAGGGTTCATCCATGGTCAGCCAGTTCGCCGTCCACTTTCGGACTCTGGCCTCTGAGCTGGAGTGGCCAGATAAAGTCCTTATACCAGTGTACTGGAGGGACTGGCAGACCACATGAAGGACGCCTTGTCCACCAGGGAGATTCTGCACACTGGAGGAGCTCATTACCATATCCACCCGTATCGACCTCGTTTTAACGAGCGGAGGTTGGAGCGGGTCCAGGTAGGCAGAGGTTCCGGCTGGCACCCACCTTCGCCAGACCTCTTGAATCTTCCAGTCAGGCGACCGATTCCCCTGAGGCCATGGAGATTTCTCGAGCGAGACCTAAGTCTCGGGCCGCTCGAGTACCTGTGACTTGTAATGCTTGTCAACAAGTAGGGCATTATGCAAATAAATGTCCACAGCGGTCAGGAAACGACCGCATCTAGTAACCATTGGAGGGGGTTCACTAGACACAGCAGTACACGCCTCCAAGTTGTCCTTTAGGGGGACAATCAATTTTGGCTCATCCACTTTAAAAGTCACGCTTTGTGTGGACCTGGAGCCGAAGGAAATTTCATGTCCTCTACCTTCGCTCTCCGCCACTTTATACCTCTGGTGATGCTCGCCAAACCCGTGACTGTTCGAGTAGTGAATGGTCGAACTGCCTTCACCAATCACGCATCAGACCAATCCCTTTCACATTGTCAATGTCCCCTTCCCATCAGGAGATTATCTCACTTCTGGTCATTCCCGAGGGAATAGACGAGATTTTGCTGGGGATGCCCTGGTTCCGTTTCCACTCCCCACACATTGAGTGGATCTCTGGGAGGATATTGGGTTGGGGTGAGTCATGTAAAGGCAGATGTATGAGGGAATGCATTCAGGTAGCCACTACAAGATACCCGCAGATCTTACTTCACTTCCTAAATACTATGGTCGTATGCAGACGTATTCTCCAAAAAGGCTGTGGAAACCTTCCGCCTCACCGTCCCTATGACAGTCCTATTGACCTCTTGCCCGGAGCAGAACCTCCTCGGGACGAGTCTATCCCCTTTCTCTCCCGGAGACGGAGCTATGTCTCAATATATTCATGAGAACCTGGCAAGAGGATTCATTAGGAAGTCAGTGTCATCTGCAGGGGCGGGGTTCTTCTTTGTGCAGAAGAAGAATGGAGAATTACGTCCATGCATCAATTACAGGGTCTTAATGCCATCACCGTCAAGAATAAATACCCATTGCCCCTGATCTCTGAGCTCTTTGATAGACTACGGGGGCAAGGGTATTTACGAAAATAGATCTGCGGGGTGCTTATAACCTGATTCGCATCCGTGAGGGGGACGAATGGAAGACGCTTTTAATACCAGGGACGGGCACTATGAATATCTGGTGATGCCCTTCGGGCTCTGTAATGCCCCAGCCGTCTCCAAGACTTTGTTAATGACATCTTCCGGGATATGCTCTCCACCTCATCGTAGTCTATCTGGATGATATTCTCATCTTTTCCCCAGATATTGACTCCCACCGGAGAGATGTCAGCAGAGTCTTCGACCTCTTACGGGCAAATTCCTTCTATGCAAATTTGGAGAAATGTGTGTTTGAGCAGGAGTCCTTACCCTTCCTGGGCTATATCATCTCCGCCCAGGGATTGGTGTTATGTTTCGGTAGCTGAGGAGGACAGGAACAACAGCAGGGCAGCCGAACACCTGAGATGTTGGTAACTGATGGGTTGCAGATTCAAAACTAACGACACAACTAGAGGTAGCCGTGGAGCGTTCCTACTTGATCCTAGACGCCTCGTCACAGCCTGAGAAATAACTACACCTAAGGCAGAAAGATGAAAGCTATCTGCCCCGGAGCAGATCCCCAAAAAAATAGAAGCCCCCAAACATAATGGCGGTTAGACAAGATGAAAATACAAACAAAGGCAGAAAAATAGACTGAGCAAACGCTGGGGCCACAAGCTGACTAAATAGGATAGGACAGGAGAGATTACTTTCTGCAACCCAGAAAACCCTACAAAAATCCAACAATTCTGATTACAAAAATGCTGAGATCACACGATCTCGCCACCCACTAAATCAGTTCTCAGTGTGAACAAAACCAAGCTGCAGCCGCTGAAAAGAGGAAAAAGCAAATGAGCAAATAACAGTGGCTGCAGATAAACTGTGAGGAGCTCAGGCCCCAGGAGGGGACCTGGCTGACCCCACAAAAGTGCAAAAAACAATGCAAAAAGCAAGCACAAAAAGAAAAGCAAAAAATATCTTATCTGAAAGCAGGAGATGCAGGCAAGACTCCAGCTAACTTCCAAATGAACCAGGAACCACAATTGAGACAAGAACAATTGATCACCGGCAACCATCATGGGAGGGAACCTCCCTTATATCAGACCAGTCTGTGAACCCAGATTGCCACTCCTCGCTGAAAGGTTCAGTACTGTCTGTAACCACCAGAGGGAGCCTCTGCTCAGAAACCATCTCTAGCACATTCATAACAGATTGGCTATGGATCCTGCCAAACTACAGGCGGTGATGGACTGGCAAGAACCCCATTCTCTGAAGTACGTGCAGCGCTTTATAGGGTTCATTAATTACTACCTCCTGTTTATCCCTCACTTCTCAACTTTGGTAGCTCCCGTGGTAGCCCTCACCAAAAAGGGAGCAAATTCCAAATTGTGGTCTGAAGAGGTCTACAAGGCCTTCACTTCTATTAAGTCCCATTTTGCTAGCGCTCCCATCCTACATCGCCCCGATGTTGATAAGCCATTTATATTGGAGATGGATGCCTCGTCCATTAGTGCTGGAGCAGTCCTCTTCCAAAAGGATGCTCAAGTTCGGAAGCACCCGTGCTTCTTTTTCTCCAAGACCTTCACACCAGTGGAGAAGAATTATTCCATCGGGGACAGGGAGTTGCTAGCAATGAAGTTGGCCTTCTCAGAGTGGAGACATCTGTTGGAGGGGGCTCGCTTTCCCTTCCAAGTCTTGACGGATCACAAAAATCTGGTGTATTTACAAACTGCCCAGCGGCTAAATTCCCATCAGGCCAGATGGTCCTTGTTTTTCTCCCGCTTTCACTTCACCCTTCATTTTCTGTCGGGAGAGAAGAACATTCGGGCTGACGCTCTCTCACGCTCCCTTGTGTCTTCTGAGGAGGAGGGGCCACGGCTTATTGTTCCCTCTGAGAGCCTGAAAACTGTAGCTCCGTGTCGCTAGAGTCTGTCCCTCCGGGCAAGACCTTTGTACCATTTAATTTGCGACCGGAGATTCTCTCTTGGGCCCATTCGTTCAGGGTGGGTGGACATTTTGGGAAATAAAGGACATCTGAGCTACTCGCGAGGACATACTGGTGGCCGCAAATAGTCCGGGACGTTGGAGACTATATTCGGGCATGTGTCTCCTGTGCCAAAAATAAGTCCCCTCATCAACGGCCAGCTGGGTTACTTTACCCATTGCCGGTGGCAGACAGGCCTTGGGAAATGGTCGGGATGGACTTTGTGGTAGGCTTGCCCAAATCTCGTGGGTGCACCATCATATGGGTTATCACCGATCACTTCTCCAAAATGGTGCACTTGGTGCCGCTACCTCGGTTACCCTCTGCACGGCCTTGGCGACACTGTTTATCAAACATATCTTCCGCTTACACGGTATGCCGACAAAATTGTCAGTGACCGGGGTCCCCAGTTTGCGTCTCGGTTCAGGAGAGAGCTTTGTCACCTTCTCAGTGTTGAGTTAAATTTCTCTTCTGCTTATCACCCCGAGACGAATGGGTTGGTAAGAGGGCCAACCAAACC